>JACEGR010006042.1:0-65588 GCA_014170235.1 Listronotus bonariensis | reverse complement strand
GATTTTGTTATTTCTTTTTAGCCATATACATTAGAAAGATATATATATATATATATATTTATATATATATATATTTATATATATATATATATATATATATATATATATATATATATATATATATATATATATATATATATATATATATATATATATATAAGGATAAGGATAAGGATCCTAAGCATGGGAATCTCAGTAACTATTGGAGATACAGCTTAGGTTAAATTAGGACTATATTGATTTTATTTTTTCTGACTTTATTTAAAGAGATATAAAAATAAACTAATAGCACTTTTTCATTGGTACTTTTCAGCTGCTACATGATGGTATTTTTAGATTTTATACCCGACGTTTTGTTTTCAAGAAACCATCATCAACTTTATTTTTTTATATGGCTCGAAAAAAAAGTACCCCTGTATCTGATCCCATTTTTTATTACAAATTCAACGATGTATCACATGTCATATTTTAATTTTTAGTTAAAAGAAAAATTGCATTTTTCTTTTTTTTAATTATTTTTAAGTAGGCCTTGCAAACAAATGCTTGGACGTTAATACCTGTTACCGTATTTGTAACATAATTTAAAATCATTATAAAATAGTATTTGTCGTTATTACCCTGTTTTTTTTTTTTTTTTTTTTTTTTTTTATCTTTGGACAAACCACGAAGGCTAAAAGTTTGACGATTTGTTGTTTTTAGAGCAATTGTTCTTATTGTTACTGTTGCCTCTATTATTGTTTATTTAATAAGTTTGACATGCTAACATGCTACATTTTGTGCTGCAAAAATAAATGAAGGTATCATTTCTGCAGTTAATGAATTATGGTAAATACTTGGACTTGGTATTTTAGTTCCTTAAATTCCACACCACATATTAAACCCAAAACGTTCTTGATGTTTCGATATTTTCTTAACACGCGGATTTTGTTGACCCTAGTAATGCGTATTGCGACGGTTGAAGACACCATGATTAGTAACCATACTTTCGTCGGACCATATTTTTTTAAGAGAAATTTAATTTTTCTTTACACGCGCGTGTATACCACTCCCAAAAATATCGGCGCGTTCGAAATCTCCCGCGTTAAGTCCTTGGCAAATCTTAAAGCAAAATTTATAGGGGTGATATCTATTTTTACGCAAAAAAATTGAGTTGTGGATTTGGCTACTCCTACATTTTGTTTAATTTGCCAAGTTGATATCTCAGGGTTCTCAATAACTGATGTAAAACATAATTTGGGGTTTCTTCTAAAGGTTCCTTTTTTCGAGACAAAACTGGCTTTTTAAATTTCAGGCCAGCTGTAAGAAAATGGAATTGCATGGCTGTTTTCTTTCTGGATATGTATAAAGATACATTTCCGCTGTATTTACAGTATTTTTGTGGCACAAAATGTAACACGTTAGCATGTTAAACTTTTCTTCATAGCTATAATTGCCACCCGGCATATTCGACGATAATAACACAATAGATATTAACTATTCACCAATAAACAATAATAAAGACAACAGTAACAATAAGAACAATTGCTCTAAAAACAACAACTCGACAAACAGGGTAATCTCGACAAATACTATTTTATAATGATATTAAATTATGTTACAGATACGGTAACAGGTATTAACTTTCAAGCATTTGTTTGCAAGACCTACTTAAAAATAACTTTAAAAAAATAGAACAAAATGCATTTTTTTAACCAAAAATTAAAATATGACATATGATACATCGTTGAATTTGTAATAAAAAATGGGATTAGATACAGGGTGTAATTTTTTTCGAGCCATATAAAAAAATAAAGTTGATGATGGTTTCTTGAAAACGAAACGTCGGGTATAAAATCTCAAAATACTATCATGTAGTAGCTAAAGAGTGCCAATTAAAAAGTGTTATTAGTTTTTTATATCTCTTCAAATAAAGTCAGAAAAAAATAAAATCGATATAGTCAAATTTTCGTTTTTGCCAAATATCCAAGCAGGCCATAAAAATTTGTCAAGTTTTTAAACGGCATGTAAATAAGCTGTAAAAAACACCACTTTTTCCTAACTTAACCCAAGCTGTATCTCCAATAGGTACTGAGATTCCCATGCTTAGGATCCTTATCTTGGACACACTGTATAGGTACGCTCTATCATTACATGAATATCTTATCATATTAGTGCATTTTAGCCTATCCTGTTGGTTATTCTGATACCTAATCATGCAATGTTGTCACGTTGACAGTGCTTTTTTAACGTTGATTTGATCGATTTCATTGTTTGTTTATTTATTAGTTTTTAATTCTTCGGCTTATTTCCGGTTTTTTCAACGTATTTATCATTATTAGCAGTTTTGAACCTTTTTAAAAGTTCAAATTTTGTGTCCGTAGTGATTTGAATCTGTTCTTTTAAGAACAAAAACAGATAAAAATGACGAAGCAGTTGTACAGTAGATGCAACGAGCTTGTTGCTTCTTTAATAGGCTATTTTGAGCAAGAACGCGAAAAAAATGGACCTTTGTTGCCTGTAGCTGCACTAAGAGAAGTTTCAATAAATTTTGGTTAGTAGGTATTCAGTGTTTTAGTGGATAAATCCATGCTTCTATATTGAATTTGTAATACCTGGATTTTTTAAATAAAATTATTCTTTCTTTTCTTGTGTTATTTGTGCGATGAAAATTATGACTAAAATCAACAAATTATTTAACCGAAAAATGCTTTGTTTTTTTTTAACAATACTCAGATTCTCATGACATCTTAGCAACAGGGCAAATTTGCAGGTTAGTGACGTGCAACGGATTTTGTTTTAGATCAAAGTCGGTCTATATAAGGTCACGACATTCGGTCATATTGCTTTGACGTGTTATGACCCCCATTTTTCGGCCATGTTGTTCAGTGCCGGAGATATACAATTTATTGTATTAGTAGAACAACCGTTTACACAACAGTTTTTAATTGTTATTAAGTTGTAAATTCTTTTACTTTAAATAAAAAACATTTGGAATTACATCTTTCAACAAATATCACTTCCAAAACAATGCCAAATGAAATGCGCAAATTCTAGACGCCACTGGATTGATCTTCAGCTTTGATTTTTACCCAGTCTTGCCAACTTTTCTCCGAGAAGTGCCCTTCCTTGCGTCCCCGACCTAGAACCGCCTAAAAGTTGAGGATATGTCGCAACCTTATAAATATAAACTAACCTTGGTTTTAGATAAAGTATAGTATCGATGGTCGATAGAATGCCTTATAAATAAAAGACTAGCCCTGTGTCTATTCTAAGACTTCTTTGGTTCCCATACTTTAGTCAGTTGCAATCTCGTAAAGAAAGTTATTTCACCGTTATTTTTCTTTAGTACATTTTTTAAAGTTGCATTTAAAGACAAAAAATCTAAACAGACGCGGTATTTATACCGCTCCGATCTTACACTAAAACAAGAACTGACTTTATTTAGGCTTACAAGAAACTAAGCAATCAAAAAGCAAATACTCAGCAATATCAAAATAGAATAGCTATTTTACAGCAGTAGAAATCCTAAAAATAATAATAAAATTCCATTAAACACCTTCTGAGATTTATCGGCATCGTATTCTCCTTCCACCGAGCTCGCAGTGCTGCCAGATCTCACCGAGCCGGAACTTAGTTTTCTGCCGTGCTGGGGGTGAACAAAACACAAAATAATGGATGATTAGGTGAGTGGGTTAGACAAAATGAGAATGAATGAACATTGTGCCAATAAAATAATGAAAACTAAGGATCTTCCTCAGACCAATACTAACCAGCCAGTTGTATATCTTATGCTGAACTTGGCCTTGAAAGTATCATTAGCCTAGTTTACACCGGGAGAACCAAATTTTTAGTTCGAGGTCTAAATGACGTCACGCGTACTTTATTCACGGTGTAAACACTTGAGTATTAAAATTTGCTACTCCAATTCAGTCCTTCTCAAATGGGGGTGACCAAATATGATTTTCCTTGGTGTAAACACGTCGAACTTTTTTAGTGGAACAAAATGACAGCCTTGATCTTTGATAGTGCGCATTTCGATGAAAAAGACATTGAATTTCGGTCTTAACCTAATAATTTTGTTGTTTGTTTATATTTTTTTAAAATTTTGTTGATATTTAACCAAAACTGTTTGGTATTCTTTTTCATATGGAATTTAAAGTGATACAGTTTTAAAAGATAAAAAACGAGGTTAGGTTCTGGTCATATGCTCAGCTGTCTTTTGGTACTAGGATTAAACGTGAATTAAATTGATCCATTAGCTAAGTTGGTGTAAGCACTAGTGAACTAACAAAAATAAGTCCTAGGTTTGGTCCACGGATCTAATTGGTCCTCGCGGTGTAAACTAGGCTATTGATGAATATTTAAAGGTAAATTTACCAGATAACTGATCTTAAAATTAAACCTTCAGAACTTTTAAACCTCATTATTTTAGTACTGTTTTAAGGATTTTTTTCAGATTAAAATTTATGTAATAATTAAAAATGTCAATTTGACCTTAAAACCTCCATAAATCCATTTTCAAGGTCAAATCCAAAGTCACCATCAGATGATTTGATGCAACTTTGTTTATTTTTTTATGACTTATAGTTTTTAAGATATTTAAGATAGATAAGAATTCCACAAATAGTATATAAAATATATTCCTTCTATTACATGTACAGTGTGTCCCGCTTTTTATAAATACACCCTGATATTTCAGTTATAAATAATGCGATTTTCTTCAAATTTTGGTGGTGATTGTATGTTAGAGAAATGAAGTATTAGGTAGTAGTAAAAAGGACATCAGGGCTTATTTAATTTTTTTCTGTCAGATTTAAAATCAGCATCCCCAAAACCCCTTAATTTATATTTGTAAAATGTAAGGAGCCAATTTTTAAATTTTTTATCCCAAAAACCCTTTTTAGGTCCCTCAACACCACACGCCCCTGGTAAATAAAAATTTTCACTATACCAAATACTTACATTTTGAGTTTAAAATTGGCGTTCGGTGTTTGGGGATGTAAAAATATTTTTTGTAACATAAGCCCTAATATCCTTTTCCTAAAAAAATCAAGTCTATTTTACCCTCCAAGACCGCACGCCAATGGTAAATAAATTCTTTACTATGCCAACTACTTTATTTCTCTAACACGCAATCACCAGCAAAATTCGAAGAAAATCGCATTATTCATAACTGAGATATGAAAGTGTATTTATGAAAATCGGGACACACTTAAAAAAACAACACATGAATGCTTTCAGAAAAATAACATTCAAAAAACATTAAATAACGTGTCCCCACATTGATTTGGGAACATCCATCTTTTGGTTTTGGGTTTTTTAGATTCTACTAAAAAAGATTACTTGTTTTTTTTTCTTTCTTATAAGAAAAGCCACAAAAGTCCTCATTGTCTAATCTGAGCAGCATTTAGTATCAAGTCAGTTAGCAAACTTACAGTTTTAAAGGAATATACTTTATTACTAAAAATCAATCTTCATTGCAGTAAATTTTTTAAACAGCAGATGAAAATATTATTATGGTTTTCTATTATTCACACACATTTCAGTTTTAATACCGAATAAAATAAATTAATTTTTAAAAGAATAATAAAATTTAGTAAGTTAATATGCAAATTTGTATTCCTCTTTAACTAATTAAATGTTATGGAGTACCAAGTATAAATGAAAAAAAAAAATCATATGGTTAAGAAAAATCAAAACGATGCACATAAATTCTGAGTAATTACTTGATTATTTAATAGCTTACCTTTTCCTTGTCCTTCTTCTCCTTAGGAGACTTAACCTTCGCCGGACTCTGATTGTCAACATCAGGAATATGGTCCGGGGGTGAGACATAGTTATGTCGTTTGTTGGCTTCATTGTGCTCGTCTTCTGGCCTTACTCCGCTAAGAGCTAGAAGTAACCAGAAACAAATATAACTATTTTACATTACCATTATTTATATCAAAAATAATAATAATAATAAAAACATTTGTGTCAATGGTTTTTAAGGGCAATGCGTATGTATATGAGATAATGAGGGAGTTACAAATTAATCTTGTCTGAATATTCTTCCAATGGGGTATTTGGAATACGTGCATAATGTAATTGCTATTTCGATTGTTTTTATTTAGTAATTTGTCAAAATAACAAAGCAGGCAGTTCAAGTTTCCATTGCAAAACATACCGGGTGACAACAAAATTATTTATTTTAATTTATTTTCTTTGGTGCAACCGTATAGTTTTCAAATTTATGGACGTTATATTGTATCACCAAATGCAAATTTTAAATAAAATAGCATCTGTGTATTAATTCCAGTTTTAACCGGAAGTAAAATACACTTTGTTATTTCCAATGGAACATCCTGTATATTCTTTTATATTTGAATTCCACTGGTCATTCCTGATATAAAACCTTAAATATTTCCATAACCTAACTTTTTTGGTTTGGGGAAAATGACGTTTGAAAATGTCCAAACGACAGCACAATATGCAGTTTTATGGGAAAACAAATGAAAATCACAAAAATTTAAAATGCTTAAAATAGTTTTTTAAAGACTCTACCTTTAGAGACCTTTATAATACTACTTCTTGTTTACCCGGAAGTGCTGTAAAATTTGAACTTTTTAGTATGATAATCTGGATCTTGTCAAACGCTGCTTTCCCTAAAACTAAAAAGATAGGTTATGGGTGTATTAAGGATTTTATATCAGGAATAGCTTAAAAATTGTAAATCTTAAAAATATACAGGGTGTTCCATTAAAATTACCAGGGTTATCATACTTGGAAGTTTAAATGTTACAGCACTTCCAGTTAAATAGGAAGTAGTATTATAATAGTCTCTAAGGGTTAATTCTTTTAAAAGAACTATTTTAGGCATTTGTGATGTTTATTTGTTTTCCCATAAAACTGTATATTGTGCTGTCGTTTGGACATTCTCAAACGCCATTTTTTCTAAAACCAAAAAGTTAGGTTATGGAAATATTTGAGGTTTTACATCAGGAACGACCTGTAAAATTCAAATTCAAAAGAATATACAGGGTGTTCCTATTAAAATACCAAAGTTTATATCACTTCCGGTTAAACCGGAAGTAATACACAAATAAATTGCTGGATAGTAATTTGGTTGTCACCCAATAGCTAGATGAGGTACCAAAGCAAGTAATATGTTTGGGGCGGGGGGGGACAAAGCAAAATATACAAAAAGCATTTATTTTAATTAATTAAAAAACAGGTGTTTTTCTGGGAAATGTACTTGTGGGCTTTTTACTAAATTTTAAACGCCTATCATATTGAGATATGTACAATTTTAGGAAAACTTAAAGGTTGTTTTGTATAAGAAATGCAGCAATAATATACATATGTTGTTTTTCCCTGAATTTCTGCCAATAGAAGATTTTCTATATTTAAAATATTATAGTTACTAAAACTTAGTGTTGACAGCATCAGGAAAATTATCTAATCATAACCGAATTACCGAAAAGTTGGGAACTCTTTGGCGATATCCAAAAGAATGTCATGCATAAAAATATAATGACAATAAAATAAAAATTTCTTAAATCTTTTAAGAAAACAAAAACCTTAAACACTGAAAGGAAATCAACAATGGAAAAAAGGATATTTAGTTGTCTGTATTTGTAAAATGATAACTTACGATCCATACTTCTGGATGTTAGCCTCTTGCCAGTAAGGGATCGTTCAAATTGTGGGGCTGGTCTATCTATCGGTGTTTTTTTCGTTTCATAGTGAGTTCTACCTGAATATCTGTAAAATATTCCAATTAAAAAAACATTTAAATTATATTTTAAATTAAGTTTCTTTCAACACACAACAAACAATTTGTTATAAATGAAAAAACATAAATATCTCTAAATTTATTTTATAGGGTGTCTTTTTGAATTGGAGGATTTTTTGTGTATTTTTTTTTTTAATTATACGGTTTAAAATTTATTACACCAATATGTATCCAGCACAAACTATTTTTTAGAAATAAATATGTTTAAAACCGGTTTCAATTAAAATTATTTTATTAAGGGAATGCCATAGCACGTTAAATGAGCTAAAACGCGATTCGCTGCCGTTTTTAAATATTTGTTTGATAAAAAGTTGTATATTGAAAAGTTTCTTAAAATGATCCAAAGATTATCGGAAAGTTGGTTGATTTTACGGTTTTGTTTTGAAATTTAATGTGTTAATTATTACCATTACCAAAAATCAATTAACTTTCCGATAATCTTTGGATCATTTTAAGAAACTTTCTATGTACAACTTTTTCTCAAAATAAATATTAAAAAAACGGCAGCGAATCGCGTTTTAGCTAATTTAACGTGTTACGGCATCCTCTTAAAAGGATTATGACATACACTGTTGGACAAAAAACAGGAGAAACAAAATTTTGTTTGTCCTTTTTTTTAAGGAATGTATGTCATTTTTAAAAAGTAGTTGCTCAAGTCGAAAAACATAATTTTGCTATTTATTCTTTTGCATTATGATGTATTTTCTGAATAATAGTAATTTATGTAAGAAGTACATAAAGTGATACTTTTTTTTACGAATGGGAAATCCCATGAGTAAAAAAAAGACACTTATGCATATTAACAGTACCATCTCTGTATATTCTTGAAAACCTTATCTATATAAAGAAAAATATTGCCACATTGACGTTGCATGAAAATGTCCATGATTATAACACCCGAATAAAACAAAACATATTGTATAATAATAACGTATTCGGCAGTGAAATTTTTCAATCACTTGCCGTTGAAATTAGAAATCTCCCCATGCCAACATTTAGGAGTAAGGTCAAAGAATTACTTGTAAAGAATGCCTTTTATTCAAGAGATGAATTTTGAAATTTAATTTTTAATTTAATTTAATTTATTAAACTTAATCTTGGAAACCATAGAATTAGATTTTAAATCTTTAAATTTTTTGTTATTATAAGTGGTTAGTGTTATTATTGTAGATTACATATATTGTGTCTTGAATGTTACTTATTTGTTTTTAATATTGTACTATAGCATTTTATCTTCAAACAAATTAAAAAAAAAAGAAAAACCTAGTCTAGGCCATATTATTTATTTTATTAGTTGTATGCTATATTTTATATCTTTTATTTGACGTGTGTAAACCTTTGCTGTATTTTGACATGAATAAATTGAGTATTTGAGTTACATACTATATTTTTTCCACGACCGTATAAACATTTCCCAAAATACCATTTTATACATGTTTTATTTATCTAAGTAAATTAATTTTAATTTTTGCAGCACAGCCATTATATTGCAACAAAAAATCATAGCCTCCTATTTTTTAAAGAGAAAATTATCCTCTTCACAACTATGCATTTACTATTTAATTTTGGAAAATTGTATGTACTTACTTTTTGTAAAAATAATACTAAAACAGTATAAATTCAGTTTCAATGTCTTAGTCATCCAAATTCATCATTACTATTAATTTTCAATAATTTATTTTAAATTTATTTGCAAACTGTCAAATTTTAAAACTAAAACAAAAGAAATAATGAAGAAATCAAAGGTAACTTGACCGTTTGGTTTAGTTAATGTCATGTTTACTGTTACATTGCATAAATTGAAATTTTTATTGAAAGTTTACTATAGTAGACATTAAAACAAAACACTAATTCAAACTGTGAAAAACAGCTTCGAAGTGTTAAAAAAAGTTACTTTTTTAACACTTTATGTAGAGTACTAGAATGTAGTACTTTAACTTCATGTTAACGATTAAAAAAACAGCATTTTTTTACTGTCGTGGAAAAAACTAATAAAAACGATTTTGTCATCAAAAACGACATAAATTCCATTATTATCGCATATCATAGTATAGGAAGTAGCAACGTTTTCGAAAAAAATTAAGGTCAGCTGATTTTTTTATATGTTGTTCCCCTTCCTCTTCTGGATAGACCCTGAGCTGTCTGGCTGGCGGTAGTGATTGCCTTTATTAGTTCGCATCCTACCTGTACAGGTAATAACCCAAGGTTTTGAAATTATTTCAAGAAACCTAATTTTCAATTTCTTGCCTTTAGATTGGTTTACCAAACATATTATTTTATGGCCAGATACTTTTATCATCGCTAATTATACAGTCGTCCCTCTTCTAACTTTTAAGCCGATTTTGATGAAACTTGGAATGATAATATATGACCAAGGTCTGCATTTTTGACATATCAGTAACAGCTCTAAATGTCAAGGTGACAGCTCTAAATGTCTCAGCTGGGCGCCAACGCAACCGCTACCGCCAGCCGAGGATATACCCGAAATACGAGGGGGAACAACATATCAAAAAATCAGCTACCCTAAAATTCTTGTTTTCCCGTCGTTGCTACCTTCCAGACTATAATTGTATGTTCTTCTTACCCTTACCTAAATTTGGACCCTAATCGGGAAACAGTGAACTCTTCTGATTAACCTCGGGCGACATCAACCTGAAGAATGTGTGATGTTCCACGCAAGTCTTCCACAGTTTCTTAGCAGCTCTGTGATTGGCCAATTTAAAGCCGATGGTCGATTCGAACTGTTCGAATTCGCCGGGACGTATTTTGATATAGAAATTGTGACGTTTGTAGCTGATTTTTAGGATTTTCGGCCATGCGAATCGGTTTATTCGAAGACGGTCGCGGTATACCAGTAAACCGGACGCGCAGACACCTAAAATAAGACAAAATACACAAGTTAAAAGAGTGGATATCACATACAGGGTGTTAACAAATAAAGAGTGAGAGAAGAGAAAGATGAACATTCATAAAAGATGAATTTGAGAAAACATTACTTACAGTTTCGGTTCGAACAAAGTTGTAACCATAGATAACCTACATTTAGATTGCAGTGGCAAAAAGCATTTTTCGGATTTTTACGACCTCGCGCAGTAAACAAATGGATGGGTGGACGAACATGCGCACTTAAAAGCCGTGGCAAAATACAAACACCGGCACACCGTACCCTCCGACCGCGGTCTGATCGTGACGCTCATTAGCTACCGTATTTCGAACAGAAAACCAGGTCGCCATCGACAAATTCTTTCCGATAATGCGAATAGTCTGTTTGGTGCCAGGTGCGTTTACCCTCAACTTGCTTGCGGTTTTTTCGCCCATGAAATGTAACTTTTGTTTCGCGCAGGTAATAACATTGGCAATCCATCAAGATCAGTGGATGTAACTAGCAAATAGTGTTTAATGGAGATAATCATAGAACTAAGAATCATGTTGTATGCCACTTTGCTTGGTCAATTTTCGTCAAACAACGTTGTAAGTGGTAGCGCACTTAATTACTTAGGCATATTGTCACCTTAGTAAGAAAAGTGCGTAACTCAACTTTATACAAAAATGAGATTTTTACCCCATCTGTCAAGGTAGTTCTACCGATACCACAAGAGTCAAATAAGTACTTAAGGTAATTTGACTACCTTGGTATTTATATTTGGCAACGCTGCGTAAAAACAATAGAATCATACGCTACGTATCTACTGCACAAGCATATTTAAACAAGTTATAGGTCTTAAATTCTTATATTTATTTACTAATAAAATTTCTAAATCACCCTTATCATATCACTAAAAATATATTTCATTGAAAAGGCAAAACAGTCACTAAAAAAGTTATAACAAATTTGTAAAACAAGGTCAAGTAGCACATAAATTTAAGGATAAACATGAAAAGTTTCTGTCAACTTACGTAAATATTAATACATCGGATTATTGTCGTCGCATTGATCACCTAAATACACTCGGAAAAAAACATGTTTTCTAATTATTGTGGATATTTATTATAAAGTACCAGTATGCCAAGTTTCATAATTTTCTGAACATTAATTCTTACACCGGTAGTACTACCATAAAGAGTGGTTTAAGCTAACTGTAATAAAATTTCTATAGGTTTCCTATGCGTCTAACACTTAAAAACCCGCGAAGGCAATATGCCTAATGGATGTAATTTTGTGGGGAAATGCCTATCTCTAATAGAATTATTAAAGAACAATATATTATTTAATTTTACAATAAATAGTACTCCTAAAATTACCTACATATCACATTTCAGTAAAAAATATAATAATTTGTAGTTAATCATTCAGTTTTTACCTTCTCCTGTAAAATTACCTAAAAGGCGACGATATGTTGTTGCATTTTTTGCATTGTCGGTGGTAAATTTTTGGTGTTCCTTGTGAAATGCCTTAAATCATATCAAAAACGCAAATTAAACATTACTCGGTCGAAATCGCACAGCTTTGTTTCATTTTAAAGCGCAAATAATACATACATAAATTTTTTGCCCCTCCTGAGAAGTTGATAAAATTTAGGTTACGATGCTGTTTGAGCTGACGCTTCAATTATAGGTTTAAAGTAAAATAATTTTGTATTGGAAAATCAGAACATATAAATACCTTTTAGAATAATATGTATGTAAAATTTAAATAAATGGTATTAACTAGGACAATGGGTATATGTAAAAGAATTTATAATTATATTGGTAAATACTTGCGTCAAAGACAATAAATACTACGGAAGAACTAAGAGGGTCCAGTGACTTTCATCAATATTTTCCCTTATTGTACGGTTTGGGGTTATATTGATTTATTAGGATTTTTTTACAAGAAACTATTTTGCTTAAACCCTAAAATTAGAGTTTCCTCGAATTCATCTTTCATGGATATTAATCTTTCTTTTCCCTAACTCCTTCTTTGCTTTCACAATGTTTATTTTAGTATATACGAGTATTATAAACTCAGAAGAACGTACCTAACATTATATCAACACCTTCTGAATCTTTGGCAGGATGAAGATCTACACCATACATTGCTAACTTTTTGGCATTTTCTAAATAATGTAGCTCTGCTTCGGCTGGTGTTTGTCCCCTAAAAATATCAAGTTTTGGTTTTCCAACTAGTCCAAATCGCATTATTTTTAATAGTTTAAAAAATTAATAATAAATATCAATCTATCTATTTATTCTATTCTATTCTATCCTATGGTGTAGCCATATAAATCAGACTAATAGTATATTTGTCTATGTACGAGGTCTGGCTATTAAATATTGAGACTGGTTACAAAAAAGGGTTTTATAATAAAAATTATTATACATTGGAATGCTCCCCTTCAATACTTCCCTCCCCTCACACCTTTCCATACGTTTTTTACATTGATTGAAGCAGTGCTGGAAGTCTTGTTTGGTAAGGGCCTTTAGGAGCTCCGCCGTTTTTGCTTTACCCCTTCCATCGACTCAAAATGGGTCCCTTTCAAAGCAGATTTAATCTTCAGAAATAAAAAAGTCGCACGGTGCCAAATCTGGCGTGTACGTGTTCGAGCACTGGAGCGCGTTTATTGGCCAAATAATGCTTCACAGACAGCGCGTTATGGGCAGGTGCGTTGTCCTGGTGCAACATCCTCGAGTTGTTCTTCCACAACTCGGGTCGTTTCTTACGAACTCGTTCTCGCAGTGTTGCCAAAACTGACAATTAATAAATCTGGTTGACAGTCTGACCCTCTGGAACCCATTCAGTCATCACGATACCATTAATGTCGAAAAAACGATCAACATTGCCTTGAATTTTGATTTGGACATCCTTGCTTTTTTGATTCTGGGCGAATCAGGCGTCTTCCAGTGCATCGATTGCCGCTTTGTTTTAACATCGTATTAAAAATCCAGTTTTCGTCGCAAATAATAATGTTTTTCATTAGTCCGGGATCTTCTTCTAACCTTTCAAGGAAATCTGAGCAGACCTGTTGACGCACGAGCTTTTGGTCAGCTGTCAGGTTTTTTGGCACCAACTTCGCACATACTTTTGTCATGTGTAATTCCTCATGTAAATTTTTTTAACCGTTTCTTTATCGGTGTTTACAGACTCGGCAATCATCCGGATGCTCATTCGACGATCTGTACGCACAATTTGGTTGATTTTGGTCACTGTTTCCGGAGTTGAAACAGTGACAGGGCGACCTGGGCGCTGGTCATCTTCAGTGCTCTCAGCCCTCACTGAAGCGCTTACACCACTCAAAAACGCGCACGAGATAGAGAATTGTCCCCATAGGCCTCTTGCAACAATTTATAGCACTCAGTCGCAGATTTTTTCAATTTAACGAGAAATTTGAGATTGATATGTTGCTCCTGTTTTTCGTCACACATGGTTTTCGGCACGAGAAAAACCACGTTCGTTTCAAACCGCTACTGCACAAATACTATAATAGTGACGAAAACGTGGTTTGGTACGTGAATAGACAAGATTTCTACCCAATTCTACCAATTCCCCCACTCCTCTAAGGCGCCCTCTAGGCGCGCAGTCTCGTTATTTAATCGCTAGACCTCGTATGTACTTACTTGTGGGTTTTATGCAATTCACACACTTTATCTTCTAAATCTTGATTTTGATTAGGTGCAATCTTGAAGTCTTTCAAATAGGTTCTCGACATCGTTTCCGGATCATAGTCACCCAATTCAGACTGAGCCAAATAGGAGCCTAAGAGAGCATGTGTCACAAAGGAGCAAGGCAAACGTCCACTTAGAATATCGTTGCGGATTTGGAGACATAGTTGGTATCTGGAAAAACAGAAAAAACAGTTATTTAGTTTAAAAGAAAATCAGGTTTAGTAAAATCAATTACATATATTAATTAATAAGATTGAAACATACCGAGTAATATCTTCTTGAAGTTGAGCGGGATCGGGTGGGTAGAATTTTACCTCGAAACTGAATTTCCAAGGTTCATCTAAAAGTAAAATCTAACTAAACTAACTTGTATAAAATTATATATGTCAAAAAACTGTTAAAACCATAGACATAACAATGATTAGATACTTATCAAAAATGACATATTTAAAAATATAACTGATAAGTATGCCAAAAACATCACACTTTACAGAAATATGACATCTACCAAAAACATTATCAGATACAAATCATTATTTCTATAGACTAATTTGTAAATCCACAGTATTACGAAAATTATTAGTGGTCGGCCGATACCGATATAAATATAGGTGTATTTAAGATTAAATCTTTTATTTTTTGTAAGTAAAAACTATGTTTTAACATTTTTTTTTAAATAAAATATCTTAATTATTTCTAATATTACCATATTATTTTATTTTTATAATTTTAACGGTAACATTAAAAAGTAATAAAAGTAATTCTTGTATTAAAATAAAACAAAAAAAAAAAGAACAAGGTATCAGCAAAAAAAAATTGTAACAGCCGATTACTAAAAATTATAGAAAATGATTATTGCAAATCTGATTTAATTTGGTTTTGTATTTAGTTAACTGACATCTTTTGTCATTTCAGTCCATAAAGCAAAACTTGTAAAAAAAAAAATTAAAAACTCATTATTTTTGTTATTTCTTTAATACGAGGTCTGGCGATTAAATAACGAGACTGCGCGCCTAGAGGGCGCCCTAGAGGAGTGGGAAAAAACGAGTAGTGCGTTGGGTATCTAGAAATCTTGTCTATGTATTTGTGCACTAGCGGTTTGAAACGAACGTGTTTTTTCTCGTGCCGAAAACCATGTGTGACGAAAAACAGGAGCAACGTATCAATCTCAAATTTCTCGTTAAATTGAAAAAACACTCCGACTGAATGTTTTAAATTGTTGCAAGAGGCCTATGGGGACAATTCTCTGTCTCGTGCGCGTATTTTTGAGTGGTGTAAGCGCTTCACAGAGGGCCGAGAGAGCACTGAAGATGACCAGCTCCCAGGTCGCCCTGTCACTGTTTTAACTCCGGAAACAGTGACCAAAATGAACCCAATTTTGCGTACAGATCATCGAATGAGCATCCGGATGATTGACGAGGTTGTAAACGCGGATAAAGAAACGGTTAGAAAAATTTTACACGAGGAATTACGCATGACAAAAGTATGTTTGAAGTTGGTGCCAAAAAACCTGAGAGCAGACCAAAAGCTCGTGCGCCAACAGGTCTGCTCAGATTTTTTGAAAGGTTAGAAGAAGATCCCGAACTAATGAAAAACATTATTACTTGCGACGAAACGTGGATTTTTCGATACGATGTTGAAACAAAGCGGCAATCGATGCACTGGAAGACGCCTGATTTGCCCAGAATCAAAAAAGCAAGGATGTCCAAATCAAAATTTAAGGCAATGTTGATCGTTTTTTCGACATTAATGGAATCGTGATGACTGAATGGGTTCTCGAGGGTCAGACTGTCAACCAGATTTACTATTTGTCAGTTTTGGCAACACTGCGAGAACGAGTTCGTAAGAAACGGCCAGAGTTGTGAAAGAACAACTCGTGGATTTTGCACCAGGACAACGCACCTGCCCATAACGCGCTGTCTGTGAAGCAGTATTTGGCCAATAAACGCACTCCAGTGCTCGAATACGCGCCGTACTCGCCAGATTTGGCACCGTGAGACTGCTTTGAAAGGGACCCGTTTTGAGTCGATGGAAGCGGTAAAGTAAAAAACGGCAAGGCCCTTACCAAAGAAGACTTACAGCACTGCATCAATCAATGGAACAAAACATATGGAAAGGTGTGTGGCGAGGGAGGGGAGTATATTGAACGGGAACATTACAATGTGTAATAAATGTTACAATAAAACCATTTTTTGTAACCAGTCTCGTTATTTAATAGCCAGGCATCGTAAATGTTTTCGTTTGATTTTAAAGGGTTAGTGTTTTAGTTTAGAATTTTAGGAAAAATAAATGCTGTAATGTGAAATTTTCTACAAAACAATTCTTAACTTACTTTTCATAAACTTTGCTATCCTCTTGTCTAGTTCTAACCAATTTCTAGGGTCGTACCTGTCTGCATAGACCAATCCAAAGTAGTCTTTTTCGATTAAGTTTATAGCTTCACATACTTTGTCCAGTAAGTCTCTACCTTTTGCTTTCCTCTAAAAAAAATAAAATAATTTTTTTATTGTGCTGACTAGGGTTACTGACTTTTTAGACCAATTTAATACATTTTTGTTCGGGTGTTTTTGCCCAAAGTATAATGACATGATATTTTTAACCAATTAAAGGGATAATATTAAATAAATTTTTTTGTTACAATGCTTACATCAATATTTAGGGTCAATACTGATCCATCAAGCATTGTAATCTCAGTCCACTCGAAAAGTCCATTTTTGCTGCCTTTGACGTCTTTAGAGAGAGATGCTTTCTTAGCTGGGGACGCTTCTGTATCTACTGCCATTTTCTTTTCCTCAGGCATCCTTGCCTACTTTTCTGAAACAAGAAATAAAATAGATAAAGTAAAGTCGTCGAATTAAAATCAGTTAAAGAAAACGTTTGCTAAAGATGTTTTATATTATCGGAAACTTTAGTCACTCCCAGACAAAAAACCGGACAAACAAAAAATTTTGTTTTTTATTTTTTAACCAATATTATCTTTATATTATCTTGTAGCTTTTGTCGTCAAGATTATTATTTAATACGGGGATGGCAAAAAGTTTTATAGGATAATATGTGTACAGGGGACAGCAAAGGCTAAACTTTTCACCTTCTAATTTTAGTCGACAGTTTTAGCTTCGTAGTAATTCAAATTTGCACTAAATTCGCGAATGGCTTCGATTTTATTTTCTTACCATTAAATCTTTCTGAATGAAGCCCTTCCGTAATCCTTAAAATATTTTCTTCAAAAAAAAATTAACCTCGCTCAAGCATATCAAAACGATTTTTTTTACAACTTTGTAAACATCCGCTTTTTTACGTCACCCTCCAATTGTCAGATGAGTGGAATATACACTGTTTAGCATGTAATTAACTCACCCTATCTTAATCACACGACAATTTCTGATGGATATGTTTTTGTTTTTAACGATCGGCCCTGTATACGGGGCTCATATTTGGTGGAGGTATTTAATCGGGTACAAGGTATCCTCCACTATATTTTTCTGACGCGCTGTAGTAACTTTAGAAACCCCTTTTGGGTTCCTTTTAGAATTCGAAGTTTCTTTCTTTAATTATATTAAAAATTTTAATTAGTAGTATAGTATGTCAGTAATAAATAAAATAAATAATATCACTGACCGCAAAAAGTTAAACAGTTTATATCAAAAACGAAAAAAATTGAGGGGCACCAACCAGAGTTGGGTAGAATTCAAATATTATACGGTACGTGGTAATTTGAATCCTATTCAGAATACATTTGGCTGATATTTGATTAGTTTTTGAATACATCTGGGTCCTCATTCTCGAGCATAAGAAAACGGACTCGATCACATCGCCAAAATGATCGTTCACTTCCCGGGTTGTTTTCCTTACAGTCGCGCTATGGGAGCAGTCGTTTGCGTTCAAGAATAACTATTTAAGCTTTTCGAGAGAACTCCACCCACTTTTTTTTTATCTTTGGACAAACCACGAAGACTAAAAGCCTAAATACTAACGTACGGTGGGTGTCTTAAACGAGGTAAGAGGGAGTTTGTTAACACGGGACTTAAATACTTGAAGATTTGGGGGAAGGAAAGACCTCCGCGGGCAGTAGGTTCCACAATCTAGAAACTCTAGGGATAAAAGAACGAACAAAGTGGGAAGTTCGGGGCCTGTCCCGTTGGACAGTATAGGGATGCATACGCGCAGAACCACGAGTTTCTCTGTTGGGAACCGTGAGTGGAGGAACTATACTGGACAATTCTTCAGAGCAGAAGCCATGGAAGTACCTATAAAAAAGCGATAAATCCCCCACAGCCCGACGATGGGCAAGAGAGGAAAGCCTTTCTGTAAGTAAAGGATCATTAATGAGACGAATAGCTCTTCTTTGAATAGAATCAAGAATGCTTAGAGTTGTGGGGGATGCCATGCCCCAGATATGAGAACAATATTCCAAGGGAGGTCGAATTTGGGACACATATAAAGTGTATAAATTAGAATGGGAAAAATACTTTTGGCTCGAAAATGAAATCCAAGCTTTTTGAAGCTGCCGTGGCTATAGATACAATTTGTTTATGCCAGTTAAGGTTACTTTCAAATGTGACGCCCACAAGATTGAAGGTGTCTCTACTCTGTAAAACTTGGCCGCTCATAAGTAGAGGATCAGTATTTGATGACTCTTTTCGCGACAAGGAACATGATTGTGTTTTGAATGCATTAAAATGGACGAGATTTTTAGCGCCCCAATCCAATATTAAATTAAGATCCTGCGAAAGAGATATCTTGATCGCTCTGCGTTTGTTTTCCAAGTCAGGTTTAGTGATGGGTTTAGGAACCTGAAAACTGGAGTGAAGGGTACTATCGTCGGCGAAACTATGAATGGAATTAGTTGTGGACGAGAGAAGGTCGTTGATGTAAAGAAGAAACAATGTTGGTGCCAGAACTGAGCCCTGAGGGACTCCAGCATTTACTTTGTGAAAGTTTGAAGAATGGCCGTCCACAATAACTGATATACGACGATCAGATAGATAACTAGAGAGCCAAGTACAGAGTTTAGTTGAAAGACCATAGGAAGGAAGTTTATTAAGAAGTGCGGCATGCCAGACCGGTCACTTTTCTCATGAGAACGCTGTTCCCCAGTTTCAAGAATAAGGACCCTGTGTATTAGGCATTCGGTATTCGACTGAATACTTTTTGGTCAATATTCGGGATTGTGAAAAACGTGTTTGAATCATAGTATTCGAATACTGGTTTTGAGTATTCGAATACCGAGATTTGAAGAATTCGAATACCGGAATGTTAATACCAGGATCCAAAGCCAGTTCTGTAATAAAAAAAAACATTAAGGAGGACCTTTTATTTTGCTGCTCAAAAAATATGACTACTGAATGTGGATGGTGGTATTAAGATGATGCTGTAGCACGTTAAATTAGCTAAAACGCGATTCGCTGCCGTTTTTAAATATTTGTTTTGAGAAAAATTGTACATAGAAAAGTTTCTTAAAATGATCCAAAGATTATCGGAAAGTTAATTGATTTTTGGTAATGGTAATAATTAACACATTAAATTTCCCAAAATTACATTTTAAAAACTTTTCAATATACAACTTTTTCTCAAACAAATATTTAAAAACCACAGCGAATCGCGTTTTAGCTCATTTAACGTGCTACGGCATCCCCTTAAAGTATGGGTTTTTAAATTGCAGTTAAAGACAATTTTGTGGGTTTTTTTTTTGTAGGGTGATGCCTGAGACACGATACTAAGAGTAAGCGTAAGCGGCCGCGTAGAGCGGCAAATGTGAGAGCGGTCTTTGATCTTTATGCGAGAATAAAAGAACTTGTTTTTTTAAATCAGCCGCTCGGCGCTTACGCTGGTTATCGTGCCCGAGGCCTCAGGTAACTTTTTTGGCTCTCAAAAGTTTTCATGAATACTGAGTTCTGGTGTTCGAATACAGCCGTATTTCTCTTGGGTATTCGAATGCTGTTTAAAATATGGTATTCATGATTCGTAATCGACTACAGGATTTAAGTATTCGACCCAAATCTAGCACAAAATGCTGTGTCATTCGGTATGTATGTCGACGCATGTCGTCATTGAGGACGGTATTTCCCAAGATATATGAATGTCGTGGTTAAAATTGTCAAATTTCTAATTAATGACCCCAAATTAGTCGTAAAGCGGTATAACTTAAAATTTTATTTTGCGCATGCGTAACGCAGGGTTAGTTATGATTAGTTAGGTCCCTGCGTAAGGCGCCAAATTTGTAACGATAATTTACCGCGGTTTCGGCAACCTTTAAACGCTAACCTTGGTGCGTTAGATACGTTCAACGAATACCTAATTTACCTACTATTTTTTAGATTTGAATAACTATTTTCGGAACTATTAGATATGGACATATCAAATGTAAAGATATTTTCTTAAAATTTATTAAAATATCTTTTTATTGGTAATACAATATACAGTGTTTTTATTTTAAAATAATATTTATGTATCAAATTCTTAAAAATGGCCCTATTTCCGAAACTACTAAAAATTGGATATATCAAATGTCGCATTTTTCCTTACTTACTTTTCTTTTTTACAGTGACAAAATATACACTACTGAATCCTTTTTTAAAATCCCTAAAACCACATTTTTTTATCTCTAATAACAAAGAAGTTAAAAGTGCCTACAATGGGCCAAATGGTCCCCAGTCCGACACTGAGTTCAATGTTCACAAATGGATTTCATATGCCCCATAGTTTTGCTGTTCCATTTGTGGCCATGGCCTATATTTTTATATTTTGGGTTATTTTCGGTAAATTTATTTTATTTTAGTACATAATAAAAACATTTCGAGAATATTATGACTTTTAACAAAAATCAAAAATTTACCTACCAGTGTATTCTGCATATTCTTATAAGCTGTTTTTACAGTTTAAAGATTTCTTGCATGAAAGTTTACTTGCTGCAATTTTTCAATCTGCACACGTGCGCAGATCGAAAAATTGCAGCAAGAAACAAATGTACATGCAAGGAAAACTACTGGGGTACAACACGAATCCCATATATGTTTGTAATTATTTCTTAAACTATTCTTTTAAGGAGTAGTGAAAACAGTTCATTATGTACCAAGATAATAAAAACTCCTATAAATGTACTACATAACACTATGTTAAGAAATAAATATTTATTATTTACCTATAAATCTCAAACTGGCCACAAATGGTACATCTACACTACGTCCTCCACGAAAAATGTTAACGTAAGTCGATTTTATATTATTGAAAAGATTTAGCTGATCTGTTAGTTAAATATTACATGATAAAAGGATAAATGTGACAAACTTTAAAAGAGATCTAAGACTAAATATTCATTGTAATTGAGAGATTCCCGAAAGTGATGTTCTAGAAAAAAGTAAGTAATACAATGCGCTTTTTATATCATCCAGTGACGTCCTTTGGGCAGCCCTAAATCCAAAATATCATTGGTGACCCCCAAAATTTTTATAGAAATATTACCAGTAGGCATACGACTCTTACATCTTTTAGAAAAAAAATGCAAAAGAAAGACAGTATTTTTGTGTTTTAGCTGCAAAAGCCTATTTGCTTGCAGTGTTCAAAAAATTCTACCTCCCTTGTTACAATAGCGATATAGATGTATAAATTATTCACCTTATTTTACGTTTTGCATTTTTTTAAAACTTTTGGCCAAGAGTTATTTTATTATTTGTGTTATTTCTTGTACTTTTATTACCGTTGAAGGTCCATTTATGACCAAAATATTTATTCGGCTTGTTCTTACGCTAAAGCTTCATATTATTTAAGAGTAGTATGTACATTTTTATTTGAGCTCTTTAGCTTAGGCTTTTTAATGTGTTAAATTATGTATTTTTTCCTTTAAATATAATAAATGTTTTAAGCAGTATATACACCTGTCGTTTTAACATACACAAATAAAAAATCTGTTATAATATGTAAATTATAATATAAAGAATCTCAGGAGTCGGCCAGACTTCAAGTCACCTTTAGTGGCAGAAATTCAGATGTCACCAGTTAAGAATTAATAAACAAAGTCAAGTCTAAGTAAAGTAGAATATATTAAAATTTTGTTTTTGTCATAACTTTTTCAAAATCCTAAATACCTTAAAAACCTTAGATTTTTGGTATAGGGATTGCTGATGAAAATAACCCTATTTTTATTCCTACAATCCAAAAATGGACTAATTTACAAAGTGTTAAATGTAAAAAACATAAATTTATTATGTATCTTTTTTTTGAGAATCCTGTATAATTTAAATTTTGCTTCTAAAGGACCCGTATTTGCATACAAAAAATATATAAAAATAATACCCTTTATATACTAGAGGCCGAGTCATTTGCGGGGGCCACCCTGTATATTATGTCATTTAACGTATTTTTGAATTACTCTGTAGTTCCTTAATCCAATAATTATGTAAAAAGATATTTCAAAATATTTTTGATGATTTAGCCGTTACAATATATCATATAAATATATTTTTTAAGTAATATTTATTTTAACTTTAACTTAGCACATCCTGTAGGACTGTGAAAAACATAAACTATCAAAACCTATTAATAAAAGGTCAAAAGTGTAAAAAAAGATTTTAACTTATTTGACATTCATTTTATGTTGTATGTAATATCTCTGTAAAAAATGGATTTAGGAAGAAAATTAAAGGAACTTATCACATTATTTTCATGTGTTCTATATGAATCGCAGAGATTGCCCACATATTCTTGGACACCCTGTATGTTTTTTATTTTTATTTGTTATGGTATTTGTATAAATTTACTTTTAGTACCTAGTAAAACTAAAACAAGTTTTAAATAACTGGCTGAGAATTAAACAACTATTAATAGTCAATAAAAAATGTATGCAGACTGTCCACGAGTGGGGTTTACAAAAGAACAAATGGACAAAAAAATTGTTTTTTAGGAAAAAGTTATTCCTGATAAAAATTTTGCTCATAAAAACAATAGGTTTGTTCCAGCAGGCTCTCAGAAATGTTTGCAACCGTTTGGATTCTGCGCACGTCAAATTTGTCGTTCCAGCAGTGCCATGTTTCTAACATGATACAATTGTTTGTTGTTCCAGCAGTAGTTTTAAGATGTTGAAAACATGTTGGCAACTGTTTGAAAAGTTTGCAAACTTTCTTCAAACATTACTGACAATTTTTAACATAACCTTTCTTGTATTGACGTATAATCAGTATGCACGCCTTGTTTATTTTTCGTTCCAGCAGAAAACTGTTGCCAACATTTCTTGACTAATGTTTGTAACAATTTCTGTGTTTTACGATTGTTGCTAACATGTTTTCAACATTCTGCTGAAACAAACCTAATATCATTCATAAAGAGAATGTTGATTTTGTATACAATGTGCCCAAAAACCTATAAAAATATTTATGGGGTACAATAAAATTTTATATTATTTACATTACAAACTTTATTATAATTACATTTTCTAAATATGATTTTGCTTAAAAATAAAAATTAAAGAAAGTTTACTCTTGAAGAAAAAATTACGTTTTCGAGTTTTTGCGAATCCTGCATACAAAATCAACATTTTGTCTTTGTGAATAATATTTTTGTTACAAGCAAATTTTTTATCAAGAAAAATATATATTTTCTTTAAATTAATTTTTTTATTCATTTGTCCTATTTTAAACCCCACGCATAAACAGTCCGTATATTGGTATTATTTTCATTTTAGGATTTCTTATAATGAGACCAAACGTGCTTAAATTCTTTGGAATTTTTGAAATCTACAATGTAAGACAAGTTCTAGGAATGCCCAAAAATTCTTACTTTACACGTCAATTTAATAAGTGGTTTACCAGAATGATAGAAATTGGTATTTTACCTAAAGCACAAAAACTGTATGAATTTATTTATGCATTGAAGTTCTATGTAGAAGAAGAAAAGAAAGAATTTGTAGTAACTCTTCAACAAATTCAAGCTGGGCTTAGCCTTTTGACCGGTGGATACCTTCTTGCTCTGGTAGCTTTTATTACAGAGGTCCTTATAAATAATTATAAAAAAAATGGGTCGAAACAAAAACCTAAAGGACATTATCTATTTTAATATAAGAGTGATTAACTCTCTTAGAATTTACTAATTAACACCTAATATAACAGTATTTAGGTATATTTATTACATTAGGTTTGCTTTTAGGACTTAAGTATTTGTCTGATCTTAGGAATTTTTGCTTTGGCTTCGTTGAATAAAATTTAAAAGAACATTTTTAGCTTAGCGTTAGATTAAAAAGAAATATTGTATCTTAAGCGCACTTTAAAAAATAGTGTAATGGGCACAAAATAAATAATGTTAATTAAACAAAGAAATTGAACAATGTTGTTACTGGCCAATTATAGTATGAAACTTAGTTAACCATGCAATAATATTGTATTGCAACTTAAGCAACAATTAAACACAATAATCTCATGAAATTTAGCAGTGTTATTTTTGGCATTAAAAAGCTAATTTAAATAAAGACACGCGGCAGCCAAGTTCAAGCAAAGAAACTGGCTACACCGCCTCGTATAATATTACCGAAATCACTGGGTGTCACTTTTGACCCCTCCATAACTTAAAACCTATTTAACGTAAACACATAAAACTGTGTTTATTTATACCGATCAGGACAACTAGTAGCGCAAATTTCATAAAGCTAGCTCAAACGGTTATAAAGATATGAAGGTCCAAAAGTCAGCAATTTTCCAGTGATTGACTGACTCGAAGACAAAAATAAAACAAAGTTGAAAAATAGGGGAAGTCCCAAAAAAAGGCGTTTTTTTAATTGTAGCGTTTATCTACTTCGGATGATAAGTTGGTGTGGTGTAGGTGTAGTGGTTATCAGATCCGCCTAACATGCGGGAGATCCCCAGTTCTATCCCGGGCGGAAACATAGCTTTTTATTTGCTTTTTAATTATCGTATATAATATCACATACAAAATAACTATATTTTCTGTGATAATATCATAAGAGACAAAATTTAGCTGGCAAAATATTTTGATTGTATGAAAGTCTGTTGCTTGACAATTTCGTGAATGACATTTATAACAGTATCACGAGCTGTCAAGCGGGTGTTATTGATTAAATATCATAAATGAAATTACCAAAACGCAACAAACTTGAATAAAACAAGAAAATATTTTGCCTAAAACATTTTTTCTCGAATGATATTCGACAAGACTATTACACTAGAATAACAAGTAAGTGTTTAACCTATAATTTACATATAAATCCACAATCGTTTTTTACCTTTTTTACTTTAACCTTACCAAGTTTTATTGCTGAAATACCATCATGATGGTTTTATCAAGGTAGGAGCAGATAGAAGTTATGCCAGTAGAAAACAGGAGGTTGCTATGACATTTTGCCAGTGTAAAACACTCTAGTGAAATCGTCATATATAGGGTGTTTACTAAAAATGGGAAAAAAATTAAAGGTGAAAAAAACTTTCTAAATAATGTCCTAAACGTCTTAGTTTTCGAACTACAGGGTGTTAAAATTTTTAAAAAATTATTGATTTTTAAAATTTTTAACACCCTGTAGTTCGAAAAACTAAGACGTTTAGGACATTGTTTATATAAAGTTTTTTATATTTTTATTGTAGGATACAATATAAGGACACAGGATAAAAGTTTTTTCGGATAAGTTGTGAAACACCCTGTATATAGACCCCGTATATACATAATTTTTTATATGAGATTTTATGTGGAATATCCGGTTTAACCGGAAGTGCTCTTAACTTTGCCATTTTTAATGAAACCCCCTATATATTTTTCAAAAATTCAATTATAGAGGCAATTTTGAGTAAATACAAATACATTTTCAGGAAATTTTAGGTAAATACATATATCTACATACAAGTAATACATTTAATACCAACTGAACCCACGCCACCTAGCCAAAATTTAAATAATGTAAAATTTAGTTTTTGCACAGCTACAACGACTAACTTTTAAACACAATTTTGGTAAAATACTTTTTAAAACGTTGTTAAAGCAACCGCAAAATATAATTACTACTGAAAGCAAAGACTAAAAACACACTAAACTGGCTAAATTGTTAAAATTGTAAACACATACAAACCTACAGTTTTTGAGAAAATGGCGTTCAAAAATTTCATGTAACTCATCATTTTTATCGATTCGTTTAAAAAACAATGATGGTAAAAAGGGTTAATACGGTTTTTTACTTTTTTTAATAACCCTTATATCCTTTTACTGTAAAAATACTATTTCCGGTGTCCTGCAGTGGCACACAAATTGACTTTCGGCAATAAATATAATTGATACCCCTTCATTTAGCCCTAAATTTAAACTTTACCTATTTTTTAATCTGTTTTCTTAATTATATTCTATCTCTAAACCTTGTAGTTTTTAGAATAATAACAGTAAAATAGCTGGCTTAAAAATAGGAAAAAAAACATTTTTTAACGTTTTCCTATTGGTTTAAAGAGAAGATATAATAAATAAAAAATATTGAGATATAAGTGTTATTCAATTTGAATTATTGAAGTTATTTACTGCCGAAAGTCAATGGTATGGACCCCGAATTTACTATCTCTGCCCCGGGCCCCAACACCTCTAGCTACGCCACTGAACGGAAATTGTATTTTTACGGTGACGGAATATAAACTTTATTAAATATGTGTAAAAAATCCCATAGGCCATTTTCTGCTATCATTTGTCTTTTAAAAAATCGATAGAAATCGCGATTAAAGGTACGCGCACGTACGTCGGCATCGACCGGACGGTACGGAACGGAAAAAAATAGTCCTTATGAAATTAAATGGAGCATCGCATATGTATTCGGACGGTACGCATCGGATTTTCAAAATACCGCGAGAATATAGCAACTGAATTAAAATCCGGATGATACCGATACGATACATATTGCTTCACTCCATGGACAAAAATTTAAAAAATCAATTTTTATTTAGTAATAACCATACATAATCCAATAGTCATGCAACTAGATTAATTTTATTCTTTTTACTTTAAATTCTTGCTGATTATTTCAACAATTACGTTAAGCTGCGGCATGCAGATTAGTATTAGAGAGATATGGGTGGTGCTGTAACGTCATGCGGTATTAACGTAAGAACTATTATGACAGTTAAGTTATGCGCGATTCAATTTTACCGTCGTTGGTGGTAATATCGTTACCGCATGGAGTAATTTGCGGGCTGATAACGCCGCGTGCTATTTAGAATAGCGAATAGAATTGCCATGCGCACAATATTTTTCTTTGTTTATTTTTTAAGGTTATATTATTTATTTCGACGATTTCTACAAATATTTTTGTAATACTAATAATAATAATAGAGCCACAGAGTAAAATTAAACTACTAATCTTTGATAAAGTCTTGCTTTTTTATTTTTGGATAAATGTTGCAGGTGGAAAAAAAACGAAAAGGTTAAGATTGTCGGCGGAAAATGACCTGGCTTTCTGAAAGAATGTCTTAGTCAAAATTCATCTGGAAAAGTGGGAAAATTTACAGTAAAATGTGTTTGAAATAACGGGAAAAACTTTAGTATTCGCACATTAAAGGATTATTTGCTTTTTAATTTTGTAAATTAGCAGATAGGTGTAATTAACCGTTCGTAATACGGCGTCTTCCATATCTCTAAAAACAAACACTAAATACCGTATGCGGTATTTAAATAGCGCCTTACGTAAATAACGAAGGTAGGCGGTAACCAAAGTAACCATATCTCTCTATTTTGTTTTTATAGCAACTTTATTTTGTTTTAAACTGTATTGCAAGATATAGACGATGCTAAAAATGTGGAGGTATAATGGAAATTGTGTACCAAGATATGTATTTGAAAATTTTGTATCTCCTTTTTTTTAAATTTTAAGGCATTGAATTATAATAAATATAAACTGAAAGCCAATTAATAAATTAAAACTTAAAACATCTTTTAACTTTTAAAAGGCATAGAAAAAAGCAAAATAAAAACTATTGCAGTGTTTACATTTTCTTGTTAACACATTCGTGGTATTCTTTCGTTTCGTATAAAGTTTATCTGTTTCAGGTTGCGCCCTATGTATCTATTTGTACAGGAGATATAAGATCAATAAAAATTAGGATTGATCATAAAAATAGCAACGCAATGCTAGTCATACTTGAAAAAACATGTTCTTTCCTAGATGTCAGTAGTCCAACGCACGAAACTAAAAAATATTTATTGTACCAGCGTAGACTTTTACACACAAGATGGTTGAAGACACCAAGAAATCGCGTTAAATTTGAGAAAAAAATATACGAGCCCCGTCTCAGTGAAGTTGGCCCAACCAGCTAAAATATGTAATTATGTTAGGTTCTTTTTTTAATTGCTCTAGGATATCCAAAAATTTAAACCATCAAAATTTATTAAAAGGTTAAAAAGGCACTAAAAACATTATCCTCAACTGTTTTAACATTCATTTAATGGTTTAAACCATCCTAAATGTGGTTGTATTGGCACAATTTTTCTGGGTTATGATTTGGACCACCCTGTAGATACTTTGCGGGACTGCAAACTTCAAAGATAATTCTATCTTTTAAATATATGTATTTTTAATTAAATAACCCATATTTCGATCTTCTATCTATGTTTTTAAAAAATGTATTTATTATAATGTGTTTTTTATATTATCCAGTGACGTCACTTTGGAAATCCAAAATATGACCGGTGACCCCCAAAATTTTTAATTAAATATTGGATGGGACTTTAACATACTACAATATTAAAGAATTTTACCGATACCGGTTTTCAATGCAAATGCTGCGGAGTCCTTTACAAATACAGAGTGATTCAAAAATCGATAACTAAACTTAAGGGTGTGATTCTACTTGACAAAATAAGGGTAGAGCTTCATATATATTTTTTTCAAAATGTCATTCGCTTTCGAGTTACAAGCCGTCAAAGTTCAATTTTTATTTTGGTTTTTCGCCATATTGCATTTATTTTTTAACCAATTCAGTTGATATTTGACACACAAATCGAGCTTTGCAGATTCTGAAATTTTATGACAAAAGTACTTTTTTAAATGCCGCTAGATGGCACTTTACCTAAAACTTAAAATTTATTTACATCATAACTTTTTATTTTGACAGATATCGCAAAGCTAGGGCGCCATTTTATAGACAATCAAAAACTTAAAAATAAGGTGCTTTTGATTAAAGTCGATTAACCTCACCGTTTAGGCACTCAAATAGACATATAGGGTGTCCAGTATCTCAACCGACAAACTTAACCAAACGATTTTACAACAAAAAATAAGAAAACAACTTTATATAAACATATGTCCTAAACGTCTTAGTTTTGGTTAGTTCTGGTTAGTTAAAAATTAAAAAAAGTTCTTTTGTTAATATTTAACACACCGTAGTTCAAAACTAAGACGTTTAGGACAATGTTTATATGAAGTTTTTTTCTTATTTTCTGTTGTAGAATCGCCCCGTAAAGTTTGTCGGTTGAGTTACTGGACACTCTGTATGTATGTAAGTAATTTGATTGAAATTGATGAAAACTTTGATGTCTATTGGTCCCTAGACGGTGAGGTTTATCAACTTTAATAAAGAGTTCGTTTTTGATTGTCTATAAAATGGCGTCCCCAGCTTTGCGATATTTATCAAAATAAAGAGTTATGATAGATAAATTTATAAGTTTTAGGTAAGATATTTTAGTAAAGTGCTCTCTGGCGGTATTTAAAACTAAGTACTTTGTCTTAAAAATTTTAGAATCTGCAAAACTCGATTTGTGTGCCAAATATTAACTGATTGGTTAAACTAAATGCAATATGGCGAAAACTAAAATAAAACATTGAACTCTGACGGCTTGTAACTCGAAAACGAGTGATATTTTGAAAAAAATTATATGATTTGATGATTTTTAAAGGGAAAAGATTGAATTTTAAGATTGTAAAAATATACATGGTGTTCCTTTTAAAATAACAAAGTTGTCTCATAACGGAAAATTGGCCATTTTGTTTTTGTGTTAAGGGAATTTTACAACCAAATGGCAAGGATATAATAAAAAAAAACCTTTTAAAATATCTAAGGCGAAATCCGCATACTTTATGTGTTCTAAAGTTATTTTCGATAAAAAATTGGTCAAAATTTAGTGGGACACCGTTCAACCACCGTACAACTTCATTATTTTACTCTTTTGTTTTTGAGATAAAAAATTAAAACGCTATTTTTTCACCATGTTTGTACTGCGATATATCCCTAATGGTTGATTTTTGACTCCATGTTTAAAAAGCAAAATTTCCTTTAGTTTAAACAAGTAACCACCACCTAAAACTTTTTAAGAAATTTTTTGTTTAGAAACCATGTAGAATGCGGTTTGCAGCATGAAACCTTTTTTTATTTTAGTATTATACTATATGGCAAATTTTGCTAAATTTAACAAAAAATCCGTTAAATAACTTAAAGACAAAAACTTTATATCAATAATCCAAAAAACTGCACTTTTATTTGCTTTATTTACAGAAACGATAAAAATTTTTACAAAAATCAGTGATATATGATAATATTGGTCTCGGTGTCGCTCGAGTTAAAATTGGGGGCCTTAGTACTATACATACCTTTTTCATTTTAAGAAAACTGGTTAAATAATATTAAATATATCAACGAAAAACAAGATGTTTTTGTTAGGCTGCGTCCAGACCTGCAACAATTCGCCGCGCCGAATAGCGCGCCGCATAGCCCTACATAGCGCGGACGTGGACGTGGACGGAATTCACGTCCTTTCAAGGGTTTGGCGAATGATTCACAGGTGATTCAGAACTTGTCGGTTTTTGCAGCAAAGGAGCGCGCAAATAGGTTGGTTTGTTTGGACGGATGTATGACGAATTGTTGCAAGTCTGGACGCCCGTTTAAATTTAACACCTTGTATCTTGAGATCGAAGAATTTGCGGACCCATGTTTTAATAAACTTTTTGTCTTACAATTACTTGGTAAATTTAATAGATATACTTACTTAATACTCTGTATAAATCATGAATAAACAGATTTATAACTGCTAAAAAATAATAATAATTGGCTGCTACGGCGATAAATTAAAAGAGTAATTAAACTTTTTTTCGTAACACCTCCATACACTTAATTAAAATATTTATTTTTATGAGGCAAATATTTTATAACCCCAATTAAATATACAAAACAAACTAGGTGGGTTTTATGAGTCTTTTCACCTTAAGAATATATGTCGTAAAAACCAAATAAAATCATTTCGTAGATAAACCGGCAAAAGATATAATTATTAGGTGTAAGATTTTTGGTTGATTTTCAAGTAATTGATACCACCTACGTAAAGACGCTTGACTAAAATAAAGATAAAATGGATTCGTAATGCCATATAATGCCTAATATAATTTTAACAGATATAATTAAGCCCTTTATTATACTGGGTTCCCACGAGATTATTATCCAGAGTGTGATTTTTTGGAAAAGTGTTTTACTATTTTAAAATTTTAAGAAGGTATATAGTTGGATAGGCTGCAGATTTCTTATATTTCATCTTTTATGTGGCACTTCCGGTAACACGAAGGTGCTCTCAACTTAGCTATTTTTCATTATAATTTTCTAAAACTAGATTCCACACGGAATTTTAACAAAATACTTGTGCCACACACTATATAGTTAAGACCATATTTATTTTATTCTGAAAGCGATGCCGCCAAGTTCACAAAAAATGATAAAGCAAATAAACCCTTTTGTGAACAATGATTTATTGCAGCAAAAAATATTTAACCCGACGAGTACGCCACGTGCCACAGTTTTATAGCAGGCCAGAGACGAAATAAGAGGGTGTTTTTAAGTACGTGATACGTGTTTTCGCAATGTTTTTATTTATTTATCTAAAAAATATGTAATCAGTGCTCTGTCAGAGGCTATGTGCTTTCGAAAAGGTTTGTTTACTTTATCATTTTTTGTGTACTTGGTCTTAACTTTACCTATTTTATTAGTTTTTGAAAAATGTTATGTTAACCTGCCTTTTTTATTTATTGGTCAAGAAACAAATGATGGTAGAAAAAAGCGATTTTTTAAACATATTTAATGAACCTTCTATCCTTATCATCTTCATCGTTAAACGGGGAGGTGGCGGTTAAAAAAGGTTTTGTTGCATCAGAATAAATTTTCATAAACGCCAAAAATATCTTACGGTTTACCATTTGTATAAAGGGTGGTCCTTAAGTAATGGGCCAAAATTCAACGAAAAACGGTGAATGTAAAATATTGCGATTAAACTAAACTTACCTTAGTACAAAAGTTAATATTAACTGAGATACAAAGTGTCAAATTTCAAAAATTAGTTTTACATTATTTCGATATGAGCTATTTATATTTGATGATAAAATACTGTAAAACGCCAGCTACACCACTTTGAATTTCTTTTTAACGTCGCAACTTTTTTGTGCTACTCTGTATGTACAATTTTTAGCTTGCACTAAATAACTTAAACGCGAATATCGAGAAAACGGTTGCTCAGAGCGATTCTTAGAGAGAGAGAAATTTAAAGTAGTGTTGGTAGCGTTCTGTAGCTTACACACAAAAATTAACAACATAGTTGAAAGACCATAGGAGGGAAGTTTATTAAGAAGTGCGGTATGCCAGAGCTGGTCAAAAGCTTTGGATATATCAAGAGCAACGATCTGGGACTTTACCTAAAACTCAAGAAACTTATTCCAGCAGTGTGATACGAAGGGATAGAAGATCTGCTGTAACAGCACTTGTGTGGCAAATCCATCCACTGCCTGTCATGCAAAATTTTGTGTTTTTCTAAGTTACATAAGATTTTGTATGAATTAATTAATTTTTTTCCATTATATACTTTACAAGAACTGAGAGAATTGAAATTGGTCCATAGTTAGATGGAAGAGATTTAGATCCTTTCTTGGGAATAGGTTGAACACGTGCAGCTTTCCAGCTCTTCGGAAAGATACCTGTGTCGTAAGAAATTCAGAAAGAGCCGAGTTAAGATTGGTGCAAATTCTGGAGCCACATTTTTTTAAAACCCACTGCTGGTATACCGTCTAGCTCACATGATTTCTTGGTGTCAAGGAAGAAAAGGATACGCTTAATGTGTGTTTTTACCTTAAAAAATAATAATATCGGGCATTTATGAGGAACTGGGAGGTAACCGCTGGAATTGGATGATTTACAGGGAGGGTCCAGGGGTTGAATTGGCAGCAAACTGGCCCAGCAAATAGTTCTACCTTGCCTTTAGCTGTAGAAATAGTTTCATCTTCCAAAGTTAGTGGTCGAAAAGAACTGGTACAAAAATTCCTACTTATGTTTTTCGCAAAGGACCAGAAAGATTTGCTGCCATTTAAGCAAGAAAGAAAGAACTTTGTTTTTTAATACGATTGTCAAAGGAGTCTTTGGCTTCAGAAATTGTTTGATTGTAATAGTTTCTTGCTTCAATGCTGGCCTGTCGGTTTTCTGGACTAGGATCCTGTAGAAACTTCTTGGCTTAAAATCATTAGACCATCGTGTGGATTGTGTTTCTCTTTTTGTTCACCTATTGTCATTTGTTCCCGCTAGGTGACCCGCCCAATTCCATTTTAGGTTAGTAATTCTTAAAATGACATCTGTTTCTCTAATTATTCTTCTTATTGCCACATATTGAACCCTGTCTTTTAAAGTTAAACCCAGTATAGCTCGCTCTACAGCTCTTTGAGCAATTCAAATTTTATTTACTGTGTTTTTGGTGCAAGTTAGTGTTTTAGCTCATACGTTAACACAGGTAAGACACACTGGTCGAAAACTTATTTTGTTAAGATAAATGGGGATATCGGCTCCTAAAATGTTACTTATTAGCCTTCTAAGTGCTGCCTAGGCTAGATCAATTCTTTTGGGTATTTCGCATGTTTGGTTATTTTTTCCAGACGAATCTTTACACTTTTCACCGTTATATTTTCACTAGTAACCAGGTTAGCCATTTTCAATTTTAAAGAATGTTTATTTTTAGACCTTATACGCGATCACCATAAAAACACAATTTCCGGTTTTGTAACAATTTTCATTTTACATTGATATAGAGTGTGTTTCCAAATTTTGGTAAAATATAAGCGTGTATTTATAGTTAATCTCGTAAAAAGAGTTTATATTAGCACAGGTCGCATTGATTTCAAGACACGGAGTATTAAACTAAAATAATTGTTTTTTTATTAATATCCTCAATATTTTCCATCCGATTTTAACAAAATTTGATAGCATACCTTATAGCACCAAAAAGTTTATATTTTTATAGTTATTATTCATGTAGTAATCTTACATAGTTTTTTAAGAAAGAAAAATATAGTCGATTAATCGAATTATTCTCAGGGCCGGATTAGCTATGACGAAGCCCCTGGGTAATGCAATTATCAGGACCATTTTTTGGTAAAATAAAAAAGCAAAGAAAAACTTTAAGTGATTTTTTTTCATTAGCGATATGATTTTTTAAATTTAATTTAAACTCCACGAAAATTTTTCAATTTCAGTTACCTACTCTGCTCTATGGATAATTTCATTATTCTAAACTACACAAAAAAAAATAGAAAAAAAGGTCTTTTAAATTTTTTTTTATAAAATTTGGCCCGTATACGTATCTGTAGTATAGAATCTAATAAAATTAATGTAATAGTTTTAAAAATCACTGTGCTTATGCACGACGTGACGTGTTGTTGAAAATATATTGTAAATAGGAAAAAACAACTTGTTTTATTATTTATTTTTACCTTTTATTGTCCTAATACAATTTGCATAAAAAGGCAACACCTAAACATTTGAATTTATTATATTTTAAATTAAAAAATTAAGCACCCATTTATAGTATGATTTAGATAAATTTTAAAACTGAATTACAAACTAGTGGGTAGGTACTTTAAACAATATTTAAATAATTTAACACAATCAGGTAGGGCGACAAAGCGCGCTCTCTTTGTTGTTGCTTTAGGCTACAGACGCATTGTAACCTTTAAAGGGGCACCACCTGTATACTTATTTTAAATTCTAAAAAAATATATTTTGGACATTGGGAGGGGATAGTCTACTCCAATCCAATCATTAAAATAAAATATGTTTAAACGCAACACAATTCTAAGTTTGCCGTAAAAAGTTCAAAGGATGACCAAAAAAGAGATTGATTAGGCTGCTCTTACCTTTACTGGAAACATACTTTAATTAATTTTCACGGTACCATTTAAAAAATGCCTTAATAAACCGGGATATTTTATACACAAATACACACGCACACACCCACCTACACACATTTACAGGGTGTCTCATTTTACAACAGCGGGGTATCTCATGTATTGGTAAAAACAAAAAGCAACACTATAAATCCGCACACCTATACCTATCCGCATACACAACGAGAGACAATACGTCGGCAATAAAAATAATGGGTAAAAGCATGGCCTAAATGCATACTTACGTATCGTAATTTAAAATTATTTATGCAACCACCTAAACTAATTTTGTTCAGGTTTTGTATCCTAACCTAATAGGTGTCACACAAACTCCTAACAGTTTGTTTTCGACGGTTTTTTTTGTCATTTTATTGTGGTTCAACTGTGTGTTGTTGTTGTTTAATTTACCGATGAATGCAATTTTGAATCCAATGTTTTTAAGTTTAGGTTTTTAACTCACTTGTCAATTAATCAATTAAATTTTACGGTTATAAATCTTCTTCTTTTCTACTTTTGACGTACCAAAGTAGGGATATGTTACCGATCGAGATAGGGATACGTGTGTCGTCTTGATAAGTTTAACGTATTATGCGGATTGGAACTAACGTATCGCTTCGGCGCAAACGCGTTACGCTACGGATAGAGATACGTGATAATTATTCAAACTACTCTTTGTCTGTATTAAAGATAGAACAATGCGGTTTTCTTAAACCTGAGCTATTTTTTTGTGAAACGAAAGAAGGCATAAGCAAAGCTGTGATAGCCCTCTTGGTTTGTGAACTGAGGGTGATTTTAAAAAAATGTATCTTAGTTAGCTAATACCGTATCAAAAAGGTACAAACTGATAATTATACATATAAAATATTTTTTTTGTAGAATGCAGTGGCGTAGTCATTTTTTCCAAATATTCTTGTTTTTAAAATATTGACCGACCAATGTTGTTTTTTTTTATTGGAACATCCTGTATACTTGTCAAAAAATTAATTTGCCTTTTTACAAGCTTTTCCAAAATATTGAACACTACAGGTGTATTTTTTAAAACAACGACAAAATTCCCAATATTCATATTTTATATCCAAAATTTTGCAGTAGGCCATGCAAGACAAATTAGTTACCAGTTTTTTTATTGACTTGATTACTGTAGTAGTGCTTACGTCACGACTTTCAAAATTGGATTTTGCTTTTAATCTTAATATTGTTTTTCTTTTGTTATGTGTATCAAGGTAGCTTCCTGAGCAAAATTTTAAATTAGTAAATGGTTTTTATTAAATAATTTTCCTAATTTATTGTTAGCATACTCTATTTTGTTTAATTATTATTCAAAAAACAATTCGATGATTACATTTGCTTTTAGCTACTTGTTTATGTTTTTGTTTATAACAAGATCCAAGGTGGTTGGTGTCATTTGGTTGGTAGGGAAGTGGGTGTGGTATGAAGAAAAAGGATTTGCAAGCCCTGCTTCCTACTTCACACAACAGCGTTCCATTTCTATTGTTCCTGTAATTACACCACAAAACATTGCTTGCATTTAGGTCACCTAACAACATCAATTTATGTGCTTGCGTAAAAATGTGTAAATCTGCTGTCCGCAAAGGAAGTTTAGTTTTGGAGTAGGCAATAATCACCCCACTCCTCATGGATATGCACTCAATTTGAGTGTTTATTCGTGGTAGTACAATGTGAAAAATAATATATTTTATTATTAGGGGCCCCGCCCGCCCTCTCGAATGAATCTATACGTTTTCTGTCAGTTTTGTCTCACAGACCCCCATTATATCTATGTTATGCTTATGTAAGAAATGTATTAATTCTAATTGGCATTCCATTGCACAATCTTGACCCTCTTAGATATCACATTGGTCTATACGATCTATAAAACCAATGTTTTACTGGTCACTGATCATAGCCTTGCAGCTATCAGGTCGATCAGTAAAGTATCTCCGCGCACAAGTATAGTTAAAAAATAAAATAAGTAAAGGTTATTTACGTAGCCGAATTGTGGTTATCAGACTAAACAGTGCAACCCCCGTTAAGCCACGCCAAAACAATGACACTAAAAAAATATTTAATTATAAGCACTTGATAAAGTGGTAATCCAGCCACTAAACGTTGAGATAAATGCAATAGTGGTTTTTATTTGCCTGCCCTCTTCCCCATATACTACTCCAATTTGTTTTTGAAAATGAATGAGAAAATTTTATTTTCTTTGGTAAAATACCATACCTCTCAAATTTTAGGATGTAATATTGTGTTATAAGATAAGAATTTTGAATATTTATAATAGTTTCTTTCTATTACTTCCAGAATAACCGGAAGTGATAAAAACTATGTTTTAAATAAACCACCCTGTATATATTTTTTGATTCCTGACATAAAACCTTAAGTATACCCACGATCTATCTCTTTTATTTTTAGGAAAACGGAGTTTGAAAAGATTCGACGACCCGACCTAACAATATTATCAGTTTCATGGATACGGTGTTGTCGTCTGGCTTAAAAAATATTGGTTATGGGTATATTATAGGTTTTATATCCGAAATGGCTACTGGAATTTATATTTTAAAAATGTATAGGGTGTTCTATTAAAATTATCAGGATTATCATATTTAGAAGTTAAAATTTTGCAGCACTTCCGGCTAAACTGGAAGTAGTATTACAATGACCTCTAAAGGTAGTCCTTTAAAAGAACTATTTTAAGTATTTAAAATATTTGTAATGCTCATTTGTTTTCACCCGGTAGACGGATTGGTTGACGAGAATCTTGGGTCTAAGGTTTACAGAGCACATTAGAATAAAAATATTTTAATGTGTAGCAGGACAGAGAATTATCATATAGACGGTAGTTACCATTTTCTAATGGCAAAGTAAGCGAGACGCGTATGTCGCAGAGTTACCCCTCCAAACTAATAGCGCTTGACGTAACTCTACAAACCAATTGAATTTAAAGTTGTAGATAAGGAGTTTTCCATTTTTAGCGCTCTATCTTTGAATGAAAATAAAATAAATTAGGAAAATTATATTGCAACGTCTGTATTTTTATTTAAAAGCATATTTGATGAAATTAAGTTTTAAAAATTATATCAGCCAATTGACCACCGAAGTTTCGCTGAGTCGTTTGAATTCTAGCTAATCGGTACGTCGCAGCATTATAGGTTCTCCCAAGTTTAACGTCATTTTTTGGCTTTATGCAAGAAAAAATAATAAAGGTAAAACAAATAACTTAAAGACTTTATATTAGAACCGTGGAGAATCAGAAACAGGAAATTATATGTAGGAGAGTCGGAGAGTCGGAGAAGAATCTCTCCTTATGAAATGCGTTTTGATAAAATAATAACCTGCTATATTCTCTTAAACACATTTAGTCGTTATAAAAGAAAGAAATATCTAAAAAAGGGCCTCTTGTAAAAGTAGATCTAATCTGCTACAAACCAATCAAGGTAGACTGTTACTAACTTTCATATTCTTTTCGCCCACATGGGGGCGTGTGTGCTTACGTTCGCAACGATCTGGCTTGTGCTCGAGTTTCTAATCTTGAATCGGGTAGGCCCGATGTCCTTTGGCTCAAACTTTCCCTTAGGTCTTCTACTAAATTTATCTGTTGTTTATACCGATCTCCATCTGACAATTCCTATGTCGAATTCTTTGACTTTCTTTCAACAAAGATCGACAATATCATTTCCCAGTTTCCAATGGCCGAAGTAATCGTGCTTGGCGATTTCAATGTCCATAATAAGGATTGGCTAGGCTCTTCAAAAACTGACCCTCAAGGCAGAGCAGCCGAAATCTTCGCGGTCAGTAATTCTCTTACCAACCTTATTATGACTCCTACCTACTTTCCTAGAGTGCCAAATTATAGCTCAAACCCCTTAGATCTTTTTCTTACTTCTAACCCTGAACTTTATGAAGCATCTGTTACTGCCCCTCTAGGTCGCTCAGATCATGGCTTGGTTACTGTATCTTACTCTGTACATCCTGAGGTAAATGAATCCATGCCATCACGCACCGTATGGCACTACAACTCAGCCGACTGGGATGGCCTTAGGGACTTTTTCGCCACGTACCCTTGGGACACTATCTGCTTTTCTTCCCAGGATCCTTCCGAAATCTGTAACCAACTGACCGAGTCAATTCTATTGGGCGTTGAAACCTATGTACCTCACACCAAGAAAACCATCAAACCCTCTAATCACAAACCTTGGTTCACTAAAACATGTGACAAAGCTAGAATTTTAAAAGTTCAGGCTCACAAGAAGTTTCTACAGGATCCTAGTCCAGAAAACCGACTGGCCAGCATTGAAGCAAGAAACCACTACCACCAAACAATCTCAGACGCCAAGGACTCCTTTGATAACCGTATAAAAAACAAAGTACTTTCTTGCTCAAATGGCAGTAAATCCTTCTGGTCCTTTGCCAAAAACATCAGTAGAAATTTCTGTACCAGTTCTTTTCCACCATTAACTTTGGAAGATGAAATTATTTCTACATCTAAAGGAAAGGCCGAACTATTTGCTAAACAATTTGCTGCCAATTCAACCCTTCATCCACCTGTCAATCATCCAATTCCAACTGTTCCCCCAGTTCCTCACAAAATGCCCAATATTATTTTTAAGGTAAAACACATTAAGCGTATCCTTTCTTCTCTTAACACCAAGAAATCGTCTGGGCTAGATGGAATACCAGCAATCGTTTTAAAAAAATGTGCTCCTGAACTTGCACCTATTTTAACCCGGCTCTTTCGAATTTCTTATGACACGGGTATATTTCCAGACAGCTGGAGAGCTGCACGTGTCCAGCCTATTCCCAAGAAAGGATCTAAATCTCTTCCATCCAACTATAGACCTATTTCACTGCTCTCAATGCTTTGTAAAGTAATGGAGAAATCCATTAACTCGCAAATTCTCAGGTACTTGGAAAAACATAAAATTTTACATGACAGGCAATACGGATTTCGTCACAAGAGATCTACAGCAGATCTTCTTTCCTTCGTTTCACACAACTGGAACAAGTCTCTTGAGTTTCTAGGTGAGTCCCAGATCGTTGCTCTTGATATATCTAAAGCTTTCGACCAAGTCTGGCATGACGCGCTTCTTAATAAACTTCCCTCCTACGGTCTTCCAACTAAACTCTGCTCTTGGCTCTCCAGTTATCTTTCTAATCGACGTATATCAGTCATTGTTGATGGCCACTCTTCAAGCTTTCACGAAATTAATGCTGGAGTGCCTCAGGGTTCAGTACTAGCACCAACTTTGTTTCTTCTTCACATCAACGACCTTCTTTCTTCCACAACCAATCCCATTCATAGTTATGCTGACGATAGTACCCTTCACTCCACTTTTCAGGTTCCCAAACCAATCTCTCAACCCGACTTGGAAAGCAAACGCAGAGCGATGCAGATATCTCTTTCACAGGATCTCAATTTGATATTGGATTGGGGCGCCAAAAATCTCGTTCAATTTAATGCATCCAAAACACAATCGTGTTCCTTGTCGCGAAAAAAATCATCAAACACTCATCCTTTGCTTATGAGTGGCCAGGTTTTGCAGAGCGGGGACACATTTAACCTTGTGGGCATCACATTTGAGAATAACCTTAACTGGCATAAACACATTGTATCTATAGCCACCGCGGCTTCAAAAAGCTTGGATTTCTTTTCCGAGCCAAAAAGTATTTTTCCGCTTCTAATTTATACACTTTGTATGTGTCCCAAATTCGACCCTCTCTGGAATATTGTTCTCATGTTTGGGGAATGGCATCCCCCACAACTCTCAGCATTCTTGATGCCATTCAAAGAAGGGCTGTTCGTCTTATTAATGATCCTTTACTTACCCAAAGACTTCCTTCTCTTGCTCATCGTCGAGCTGTGGGAGATCTATCGCTCTTCTATAGATACTTTTACGGCTTCTGCTCCGACGAATTGTCCAGTATAGTCCCCCTCTTGCAGTTCCCAACAGAGAAACTCGTGGTGCCGCGCGTATGCATCCCCATACAGTTCAATTGGACAGGCCCCGAACTTCCCATTTCGTTCGTTCTTTTATCCCTAGAGTTTCTAGACTGTGGAACCTGCTGCCTGCGGAGGTCTTTCCTTCCCCCAAATCTTCAAGTTTTTAAGTCCCGTGTTAACAAACTTCCTCTTACCCTGCTTAAGACACCCACGGTACGTTAGTATTTAGGCTTTTGCCTTCGTGGATTGTCCAAAGATAAAAAAAAAAAAAAAAAAAAAAAAAAAAAATATTTCCTGTTCCAGGTTTGTGAAGTGTATAACAAAGAAAATACTTTGAAAAGAGTTTTTCCTCTGCCCTCTTTTACAAAAAAAAAAACATATGTAGGGTGTGTAAATGGTTCGGGCATAAGCTGGTATTTTGGTTAAATTCTTCTTAAAAAGCCTTAAGTATTCTAACAAGTGACAGGTGCAAAATAAAAGAAAGTTTAACAAATCCAATTCATTTAACAATATTTACATAAATTATCCAGGTCTCTATGTTCACTTCATTTATTTACAATGTTTTTATATAAGAATAAAAAAAATATAAGCTTGACAAATTAGTTTGATGAAATTTTAGAAAAGTATATAAAGAGTTAAATGTAAAAATTAATAAATTTTTAATAAATAAATTAATGGAATTAAATTGAATTTGGAAAAAAGCTTTAAAATTTTTTATGAAACCTTTTGGTGACAATATCCACATAACTGAATATACTATACCTTCTGACATTTGTGATGTTTAAGAGTTGCTGTACTGTAAGGCTGGGACGGTCGTCCTCAATATGAACAGGGGAAATTGATGACGTTACCACTCCTCGTTGGTACCACGTGATTTTTCAAAAATTTTTTAAAAAAACAGAACAAGGCACCTTCAAGGTCAACAAAACTCTAAGGTGCTTTGATTTTATGTGAAAGTTGACGTTTTTCCAATAACAATTTTACTTCGAATTTTACTTAATTGTTTAAGACAATAACCAAGATAGAAACTAATTTTTTTATAACATACAACAAAAAAATGGACTCCAATTTACAGATCAATTCTGTTCATTAAAAACTCTTAAATAAACAAAAAAAAATAAATAAAAGAGAATTGCTACCTCAACGCTCAAAAATAAATAAAATAAAAAACATGGTTTAATAATAAATTTCAAAAAGAGGATAAACAGGAAATTTTCTAAAAATAGATGCCGTAAAAGAAAACTTACAGAAGAGTTTTACATTAAATCTTCATATTTAATAAAAAATAAAATATAGAAGGGACAATAACCAGTTTTCATTTTTTCTTAAGAAAAACCGAAAACAGGAAAATGTACAATTTTAAGTTATTTTCCTGTAATTTAAATACATTTATTTTTTACTTCAATAGTAAAAATAAAACAAAATGGCTCTACCAATTATCTGTCGAAGTTTTTCCGAGCGAAAAAAGTAAAAATTCTTATACGAGCAGCGATAAGATAAAAATTCCTTGTGTTTTTTTCCAAAGAAAAACAAGAATAAACGTTAGGAAAGGTAATTTAAAAATTACTTTTTCAATGAACGTCAGGTAAGGTATTTTTAAAAACTACATAAGCATAGTATTTAAAAGGTAGAGGTAAATTTGCACATTTTGGTATCTTTTCTTAAATAACCAGATACCATACCAAGGTGTGCTTCATATTATTATATAAGCTCTTTGTCCAGAAAATAGATAAATTTTACCCCAAGACAAATAAATAAGTATCCCGCCACGTGCAAGATTCTATGCCTTTAGAAGATAAAATAAAAATTAGCTAAGAACATGGAAGCCCTACCAAAATTAAATAGGTCAGTGTTCACACATTTGCAAATAAAAACTATAATACGTAATTAAATAAGTATACTTATTTAACTAACCAAAAAACGTGAAGTCACCTTTACAAAATGGCCGTTATAGGTTAAGAAAAATCAAAGACACCTTTTTAAAAAAATTACCTAATAACCCTAAAACATATAAACAATCCTGGGTTGCTTAATACCTAACTCTAGATATAAATCAATGCATAATTAATAAAAAATCAAAAAGAAATTAAGATAGATCAAGATAAAAGACCTTATCCCGACAGGTGCTTGGTGAGAGACAACCTTCAGGAAAAGATCATATCAGAAACGGCTTACTTATTCCCTCCATGTAGTAAAAATCCAATTTTCATTGGTCAATCTCATCATGTGGTAACACATAACAGCCTGTCTTTAACATTACACTCTACACAAAATAAACAATAATGGAAAAATTTAGCACTGTTTTTCACTTTTCAGGTCAAAATTCCACAAAATATATTAATTATTTTCGCAACTAACACCAGAACTAACCTTAAAAGTCACCAGAACCATTTTGCTAAATTTGTAAAAGTAGCTACATGGTTTTAAACATCAAACCAAAATGATTTTTACTTCAAACTGGTTAAACCACATCTACATGGCAGTAAGAATAATTGTAGGCTCAACCTATGACATATTGTATACTAAATATTCACATAGCCAAAAAGTTTAACAGATACGAACCTTCGCAGGTTCAGATTTAAAAGGTTTGGCGGGAAATGCAAATGCTGACCGCTATCAAGGTATGGATGGTGGAGGGGAGGATAACCATCTGAATGTTTTAAAAAGTGTCCGTCGAAAGGTGCAACTTAAGGTGGCGCCACAGTAGCCAGAGGAGATTTTTAAACCAATGAGCATGAATTATTAGAGTGAGATACAAAATGAAAAAGGACAGATAGATACAAAATAAGAAAGGAAAGAAATACGAAAATCTCTCCACTGGCTACTGTGGCGCCATCCCAATTTGCTACATTCCGATTGCCACTTTTTCAACTTGTCCGCCATAAAAGATGGTTATCCTCCCCTCCACAATCCATATATCAAGGAAAACCTATGCCATATTTAAAAAATCCACTCAAAAATTTAGGCCACTCTAAAATAGTATAAGTGTCCAACTCCGTTTAAAAAATAATTTAATTTCGGGGTTTCCAAACTTAATATGTGCACCGTGACGCCCTTGGGAATTTGCAATTTTCTTACAACCACCCTCAACTACCAACCCGTTTAAAAATACCTTCCATGTTAGTTAGTATTAACATGGAAGGTGAGTACCTAGTAACGGATTTCCAGAAAAATAATATTTGTACATTTGTATTTTTCATTAGGTAATAGGAACGAAGCCAAATTATAAGTATAAAATTAAAAGAGATATTAATGTGAAGGATGTACTTGCATTTTTAAGCATAGCGTCTCCAAAGGAGGCTCTAGTATAAAAATTGCTAGTTTTAATTTTTTCTATACGTCTATTTTTAAACTATACTGGTTTTTAATAACAGCAACTGAGGAAATGCCTATTTTGCGCAAATACAAAGTCTAATGGTAATATAACCTTATTGCTGCAGTGCTAATAGCACTTTCTGAGAAATTAAACTCCTCACTTTACCCAGTTTGTCCTTGCCGTATTAAAGCATCGGCTGGAGTCACAAGATAGTTCTATTAAGTTTTTATTTCTTTGTTAAAAGGGTCGAATATCTAAAAATACTTTTTGAAATGTTTGCTTTATGATGACAAGTGCAACATTATGTTTATAAAGGAATTTAAAGTTTTTATCCATTTTTCCTTGTAGAATATCTTAAGTCGGTTGCATCAAGACGCGACGCCCCTAGGGCGTCGCGACGCACAGTTTGGGAAGCTCTGATCTAATCTATTACCGATTATCTATGGATATCTTTAAATAAATCCTACATAATTCATTGCCACTTATTTTTCTAAAATGAAAAGATTTATCATTAAACTAAATTACCAATATACTATGACTTATGGTTAAATCTGTTTATATTGCTTCGGGATATCCGTATATTTTAACTAATCAAGTATAAGGCGTTTTATTTATTAATGCCTCTTAAATCATTCTTAATAAGTAAAAGTAATTATTTCAAAACCAATAATCTTAGCTTAAAAATGAATTCAAATAAATGATTATTTATTCATTTTAGGAAAAAGTCCATTTTCCAATTATACAGGGTGAGTAGAAAGTACCACAACACTTAAATATCTTTTAAACTAATCGCCAGAGATACGTTTTTAATTTCGGTATCCGTAAGCTTTTGGGCATTTGGAATTACATAGTTATGTCGGCACCGTTTCCCGAATTAGTTTTTCTTGGGATGTATCCTTAATGCAGCAAAAAAAAAAATAGGAGCTTGTTCATGGGCTAATTTTATAAACATAGGTCTGAAAATGCATTGTTTTTAAGATACAGGATATTTAAATTTTTTAAAAAGTCCAATGGTATCTGAAGCGGCACCGTAACGAGTATTTAAAAAAATGTACGCCACTGGCTTTTGTATTTTTATATTCAATTTAGTACATTTGTTAACTAAAAATAAAGCTTTTTAGATTTTGTGTATCTGGCTAGGTTTTTAGGAAAGTAAATAAAATCCAATTTATTGCATATCCTTGGACTACCCAAAAAAGTGAGTAAACATAAAAACACTTTAATTTGATAGTTTGAATGTTACTGTTAAATTTTTTATTTTGTTACATTATTGTAAATAAATTTTATTAAATATCCTTTTGCCTATTGTGTTGTTTTGGGATATACAATTTGGCGGCTTATTTTTTTCAGTAAACTAAGCAAGATATGAAAAATATAGGCAGACAAAAACACCTATTTTTGTTTGCTTTATTTTAAAATAAATAAGCTTACTAATAAGCCCTTAATTTTTTTTACCGCAATCCCGTTCGAACGCCGCTGGTAAAAATAATTAAAAATCTATTACATTTAAAAATGACTATTGGTACTGAGTAGGGGCATGTCAAATTTCATAAAAAATTCTTAAACAGTCTTTAAAGTTATGATAAAAAAACATTTAGGTCTTAAAATTTTAACACCCTATAGCCCAAAAGTTAAGAGGTTTAGGACATTTATGTTCATATGAACTTTTCATCCTAAAATATACCAAGGAATTATAATCTGTATTTTTAGTCATTAATAAAATTATACTCTTTATGAAAATTATTGTTTTTTTAACTTGTAAAATTGTTCTTATTTCTACAAAAGCAAACTTTAATAAAAAATATGTTTTCTTTTTTTTGGTAAATTTTCATAAATTATTTTTTAATAATTTTTATCTCCACGTTAAGTTATATTATTATTTTTAGTTAAAATCAAATTTGTTCAAAAGTACCCAAGAAATTAAAAAAATAATTTTAATATAGGGAAATGCAGTGTCGTGCCATATATTTTTTAATATTTACTGTAAATACGCTACTGACGAGACTTAATTTTTTTTGTACGTCAGAAAATATTCTTTAATGCATAAGAGACGTCTTTAAACTTTTACACAAATATTTGGATTGGTAAAAAGGTTGTGATAAAAATCGAACATTCTTTTTTTTTAATTCTAACACCCTGTAGTCCCAAAAGTAGGACGTTTAGGACATGTTCATATGAGGTTTTTAATCTCTCGTTGTTAATTTTTTGGTAGAGTTACTGAACACCCCATATTAAACGTGTATATCATAATAATTAAAAAATAATAAACCGTTTTTTCCTACAGCGTTTTAAAATGGGATAAATAAAAAGATATATTCCACGAAAAAAAAAATGTAAAAGACCCTTACATTTGCGTCTCCCTTTTAAGTTAATAATAATATTGTTGCCAAGGAAATACCTAAAAAATAAAATGCGTTTTTGGGTTGTCCATCTTGTTGACATAGTGTAAGGCCGAGTTTATAAATAAGAATTTAATTTTAGTATTAGGAATGGTATTAACCTAACTTAAATTTGGAAATTATTTGGTGGAAATTATTAGCTACATTTAACAAAAAATAAGCAATTAAACTTAATAAAAAGGAGTTACCGGTTTTAATCTTTTTATGGCACATGAGCAATTAATGTTTTTTTCTATTTTAGTCTTAAGTTTTGGATTTTAGAGAATTTTAAGGTCGTTTCTTAAGACTAGAAAATTAAATGTGATTTATAAACACTTCAATTTAAATGTATGTTCTTGAATCTTGTGACTAATGCTATTACTAATACTAAAATTAAATTCTGATTTATAAACACGGCCTAACAAGTCGAATAATCTAAATTTTATGTTACGTAAGTGATACGACATATACATTTGATTAACCCTGTTTTATTTGATGACACTTTATTTCTGGATGCTTTAAGTTAACAAATCCTCGGTACATTTTTACATGTAACCAGAAATTTTAATAAAAGATAATAATTCCAAATTCGCTATTAATAAGTATATTTTTTTATATGTAAAATTATAATGGCTGAAGTGCAATATGAGTGCAAAAAGGCAATTTGCCGCCACTACTAGGGTGCCACTTTGTTTGGTGCAGTAGAATAATCAGATATTTAAAAAATTGTAAAAGCTTTAAATTTATAATATTAGTTTAATTAACAATTCTGAAGCAGCTTTAGTGCTAGGAAAACATATGTATGTTAAAAGTTGTAAATTTAAGGAAATTTATTAAAATAAAAGTGTTTTATTAAATAAAATTAGTAATTAAGAAGCTCCATTAAGTGGAAATTGTCTTTTAAAAGAGGATTTATATTGAATTGTTTAATTATGTGTTAAACCTCTTTTTATTATTTTGTCTTATGTCTTATCATTCATATAAAAGTGCATACATTTTTCACAAGAATTTTCTCTTTCATATACCCTTTTGTGTCAGTCTAAGTTAAAGAATTTATGAATTTAATTGAATATAAGTAACAATTAAATAAATTAAATTTTAATAATCGTAAGTGGGCATCTTTTTGGTTTTACAATAAAAAAAATTAAACAGCTTAATTTTTCCATGAAAAATAGATATATTTTATTTATTTTTTCAATAAATTGCGACAAAAAATTTTAAATACAGTGACCGCAAAAGACACACATGAAAAAAGAAAGAAAATATTTAAAAACATTTTTGAGCCATCACCTCTGCTTATACGATCATTAAAATTCAATATTAACATCCGGGTTATCGGCGTCGGTTAGGAAGATAATTAAGAAAAATTCATTAAAGTATCAAAAACTAAGATTAGTTGGCTTGATATCTAAAAAACTTATTTAATTAAGGTGTTTAGAATTTAATTTTAAGCCGATGTGCCAAATTTGAAATTAAAATATTTTAAAAGTAAAAATAGGCTTTTTGTCAAAAAATTGGTAAATTCACAAATCTATTTTTTTTTGTTTAAAAATAAGTTCTTAACTTAAAAGTGACGCACTGATTTAATTTATAATAATTTTTGTATTTTTACATTTAAAATGAAAAAATTTAAAAAACCGGATTTGGCAAGTACTCTAAGTTTGTACACCTGTTTTTCTAATTTTTATTGTAATTTAAAACTCTAAACAAGATAAATCTTTTCTTTAATGTGTTTTCATATAGGTACTTATGTTGCAAATATATTCGGTATAAAATGTGCAATATCATTTGTGAATCAGTAAGAGTTTTAACTATTGCGTGCGTAACTCAACTTTAATTAAAATATAAGAAGAGAACTGCTTTACAAAACTGTTAATGTTTATTATTATTTATTAAATATGGTCTTTTCTGTCATGGGTTACTACATTTTAATTGCAATATATTAATACTTACAGCTCTTAGAAAAAAGCAGGTGTACACACTTGAAGCATTTGCCAAACCTCATTTTTTCAACTTTATTGTTTTAAATGTAAAAAATACAAAAATAATGATAAATTACATTAGTTCATTACTTTATACTTATAAAACCTATTTTAAAGAAAATAATTAAAAGTCGTCAATGGACCAAATCGTTTTTTCTTTCAAAAACATTTATTTTTCCAGTAAAAAAAATATTTTAAATTTTGTACATTGGCCTAAAATTAAATTCTATTTTTTTAATAACTTTTTTAGATATCGAGCCAACTAACCTCATATATTTTAATTTAATTTTTATTAAATATCTCTTCAACGGACGCCTATGAGCCGGATGTCATTATTAAATTTTAGGTTACCCGATAAGCAGAGGTTTTTCCAACAATGTTATTTTAAAAATTTTAAAAAATGTATATTGCATTACCATTAAGTTGATATTTTAAAGAGCTTTAAAAAATATCACATATTTGATCTGTCTGTCTTTTATAGTTTTGAAAATATGGCCATTTAAATCTAAAAAATAGTAGATATAATGTTAATTTTACACTAAACTAGTGCTTATGGTTGGGGCTGTAGAGATACTGAAAATTTACCATAATTTTCAGATGGTGATACAGGGTGTTTTACTCAAAAAGTATATTTTTAAAATAACTTGAATACGAAATGTTCCATTGTTTTTATGTTGGCAGCACGTTAATCCGCGGAAAAAATTCTACTACTTTGCTTATTTAACCGACTTCGTATCTCCAATAATAAGAAAGTTAGCAATAGTGCCGACGAAATGATCACCCTGTAGAAAATAAAAGTTAAAAATGTTTTGTTCATGTATAAAAATCACCAGGTGGACAAAATAAAATTGGTGGCAGCAGATGCAGTGTAAATCAATCAATAGGCCTATTAGCACATTTAAAGCAGTAAACGTATATGGTGACATTTTTTTAGGACTTCTAATCGACAATATATATAGAGATTTAGCTAAATAACCTGATAACAGAAAAGGTTTGATAAAAAAGTGTATAATTTTGTAGTAAAAAAATTAAAAAGAAATGAAATAATAAAAACACTTAAAAAAAAGACTATAATTGAATAATGTAGAAGTTTATTGCTCTATAGTAATTTATATCTGTTTTATGCACGTAAATTTTCTTAAAGTCATTTTGGTGACCGAAATTGTCCATATCTGTTATGCCGTTATTAATTATAGTGGGTAGAAGCAAAATATAAAATAAGTATACCGACGTTTTAGCAAAATTTTTATTAAGTGTCCGCCTGCTTAGAAAGAAAATAGTGTCAAAATAAATTGTGTTAAAATGAAGATTTCCATCCAGTCTTATTTTGTGGTACGTTTATTTATGTAAATATCTTTTTTAGTATTGGAAACTTAATGTCTATTAAAACAGCGGGCAATCAATAAAAAACGCGTAGATGTTTGATAATGTATTATGAACAAACACAAATGTTCAATTAAACTGCTGCTTAATTCAACTGCAATAGGAAATTTTTTGGTAAATTTTAAATCTTTATTGCTCTTTAATAAATGCTGTAACGAATTGCGTTTTTCACCGTTTTGCAAAGTTTTTCTAATTTTTATTCTACATTGTGTTAAAAGAATACTTATTTTTACAAAAATTTTGTCAGCGCCACATTCTGCAAAAAATATATTTTGTTAATTATATGGTGTTATATAGTAAAATATTCCATAAAACAAGTTTTTAAGATTTTTGATCCATTTTTTGAGATGTTTTTTCTTAATATTGATTTTTTTAAATATTGACTTTCCTGTATTTATATGAGCGGTCAATTTTTACCAACTATTTCAAATGTTTATACATATGTAACCCTTTAATACAATTAGAATTTTGTGGAGCATCGCAAATGTAATAAATTTCGTTTTTGTAAAATAATCACCTCCTAAAGTTTTTATGGGTACCATATATTCAGTATTTAAGATTTTATTGGTTTTTTAGAATTTTTAGAGAATACGAAAATTTACCTATAGGTGGTATTCTCCTTTTTTTTTTGATTATTTTATCAATGGCAAAAATATTTATTTTTTCTGAATGCACTATTTTACTTACCAGAGGATAATTGCATCTCCGTAATGATGTGTATTTCGGGTTATTTTGGGAGAAAATTTATCGATTATCTTAGGACACTGGTAAATTTTATTATTTAAAAAATAATATACAGGGTGTTGCAAATATCATGGCTCCAAATTTGTATTTTTTTGGGAAAGCTGAGTATAAAATAAATCTATAGAATTTTTAAAAAGAAAGTTTAAATTGTATTGTTTGGAAACACATGGTGACAAACTTAAAAAATTCTTATATATCTTTTTCTTTATAATATCTGTAATACCAGTTTAAACTTTAAAAAAATTACGCATTAAGAGACATTTTTTGATGAACAATGTTTTTTATGTCTTCCAGTGGTATTTAAGCGTAATTTGAACTAAATATTTTTAGAGAAAAATACAGTACGCCATTGCTTTTTTTTAACAAAGATTATTATTTATATAATTTTTATTTACTTTTAAACAAATTTGCTAGACAGTTTTTTTTCTTTCGTCTGACTTACTTTAAAGAACGCAAGAACTTGCTGTTTAAATCTTTTATCTTATTTTAAAAAGACTTTTACAAGAGAGTTTTTAAAACACAAAAAGGCATCTTCTACAGATATCACGTGATAGCCATATTTTATTAAGCAAAAACCATGCGCCGAACGAAGGAAAAATAATACATACACTTTTCCAGAAGTAAATAAAAATTTTAAAAATAAATTTATGTTTAAAAAAAACAGTGGTGTACTAAATTTTTAGCATGATCAATTTATATCTAATGTTAATTTTTAGGTGTTAACTAGAGGACGCCATCTACACTACTTTTAATTTCTCTAAAACGTCCTAACTTTTTGTTCTACTCTGTATGTACCATTTCAATAAACCAGTAAATTCTCCTATGTTTTCTACACAAAAAAGGTGTACTTTGTAAGAATGCCACCGTTTTAAAGATATTTGCATTTAAGTAGTTTAGTGAAACCAAAAACTATATGGATAAATACATTACTTCATTCATTTATATTGGGGCAGTTGTAGTTATCGCCATCGCTAATAACGTTGTTTTTAAAGCCATTATTGGGTTGCACTAAAATACTTAATAGCGAATATCTAAAAAACGATTGCTCGGCCGATTTTTAAAAGGTATACCTTTTTTGTGTAAAAGGCATTGGACCGTTTAATATTTTACTCGAATGGTACATACAGGGAAGCTTAAAAAAGTTGTGACGATTTAGAGAAATTTAAGTAGTCTAGGTAGCGTCCTCTGGTTAGCACCTAAAAATTAACATCTGATATGAATAGCTCGTATCAGAAAACCCCTAAATACCAAATTTTATTACAATATTTAAAACCTATGAAATATTAAAGGAAAAATTTAAAAATATTTTTAAACTTTAACACCCTGTAACTCAATTAATATTAACTTTTGTACTAATGTAAGTTTACAATACAACGTTTAGTTAAATCGCAATATTTTAACGTCACAATTCTTCAGTTAAATTTTAGCCCATTACTTAGGGTTAATTAAAAACAAAAAAATAGAATTGAATGTCACTCTTGACAAACATGATTTTTCTCCAAGAGTAAACTACCATCTTTTTTTAATTTTTAAGCAAAATGTCATTTGGAACATGTATTTAATAAAGTTTGGAATCAATAATAATAATAATACTACGACATTTTATTTGCTTTTAGTAGTTTGGCAAAAACGCCTTGATCACATTTGTTTACAGCTGGAAAATTGTGTTGTGCATGAATTTGGGGAAAAGCAGGAGTTTGAAAAGAAAATTATAAAAGTTTCTTAGGCTATAAAAATTTTATAATAGTTAATTATTAATGACACTAAAATAAGTTTACTTATGCAGAAAAATCATGTTTGTCAAGTTTTTGAGAAACCTGTATACAAAATCAACATTTGCTCTTCATGAATCGTATTTTTTACAAGCAAAGTTTTTTGTCCTTTTTGTCTTCTTGTAAACCCCATCCGTGGATACTCTGTATATGGATTCAAAAATGTACTACTGTATGGACAGATCTAAACTATACAGGCTGTTTTAGAATAATAATCTAAAAATGTGAAACTTCATGTGATTTTAGGAAGAAAAGTTCCAATAATCCTATCTCGTAAATATCTTAACTTAATAGATAACTACGGAGTGGTAAATTTTATAGGAAATAAACTGTTTTACCACTCTGACCCTCAAAAGTTAAAGCATTTAGAACATAGGCCTATTTGTTTATAAAAAATTAGCATCCTATTTGGAAACACCTTGTATAGTTAAGGCCTGGCCATACATGAAGTAATTTTTTAAAACCGTATATGTATGTACAGTGCGTCCAGCTAACTTGTTAACATTTTAAATGTCTATAACTTTTTGTTATTGGTCCGTAAGCCAGAAACAGATTTTCATGACCAATGTCCTCTCCATCCGTAATTCATAAAATGGTTAAGTATAGTTGCACATGTATCGTAGTGAGCGTTAGCTGCGGTGCCGACGGTGCGTTGAGCAGTAGTAACCGCTTACGCACGTAAAAATATATATATTTTTAGTAATTTCTTTCCTATTAAAAATTTTTCAAATTAAAGTTGGCTTAATATTTTGAGGAAAAAAATAGTCAGCTGATTATACAATGGTGGATTATATGTCAGCTGGTCACACGAAGATGAAAAAAGATAAGTGTTTTCAGTGACTTCCTCTCAACCGGAAGTTTAATCAGATGATAGTCATGTACTATGTATTACTGGTAATAAATAAAGAAGTAAGCTGACTTTATCTTATTTTCGTAATTACACTTTTTTTTCTATTCCCCGTAATAACTGAGTTGCAAAACAATTTTTGAATAAAACTTTTTTTTATATCTAATAAGCTCTAATTTTTTAAAACAAACAAAGCTTAATTTAAACTAAGCATTAAAAACTAAAATTCTTTCTCCCATTTAACCATCCGATATCCCTTTACTAAACATCGAAAAAAACTCACCCCCATATGTTTCATTGGGCCCATGGGAAATAATGTTGAATAACTTAAAATACGTCTTTTCCTCCCAAATGAAAATTTTATATCCTGATTGTGGAAAGGATCTTTTAGTGGATGGTCTTTTTGTTGGGTACACGCCTGGAAAAAATGGGATCGCTTCGGTCCTGGTCTCGGGGTATACGAGCTGACCCTGTTTAGCCCTATTGACCCCTATGAACTAGCCGGTCGCCTGAAACAAAATAAAAAAAACCCCAAAAATCCTAATTAAAAACGACGTTTCGGTGGCAAGTCTGCCACCGTTGTCAAGTTAAAAATAAAGTTAAAAAATAAAAATTAAAAATAAACTTATAATTATATTAGAAATGATTAAAATTTTATGCTTTTTAATATGGCAAACTGAAAATAGCTTGTCATATATGTATTACTGGTAATAAATAAAGAAGTCAGCTATTTTCATTTTGCGATATCAGAAAGCATAAAATTTTAATCATTTCTACTTTAAATATTAGTTAATTTTTTATTTTTATTTTTTAACTTTATTTGCATCCGTTTTTCATAAAATCGCACTTTAAATCCAGACATACCATTATTTTGTATGTAATAAAAATTTATTTTTTTGATAAAATTATTAAAATGTATTAAAATTATTAAAAATGGTGTTTGTAAGCCCTATAAACTTTATAATACAATTAAAACTTGTTATTAAGAATTTTACCATATTTTAAAAATTTTCTGACAAAAAAGATTTTTTTATTACTTACAAAATGCTGGTATGCCTGAGCTTAAAATGCGATTTTATAAAAAACAGTTTAAGATATCGATTCAAATAAGGTATATGTTTTTGTACAAAAATAATAAAGGAATTAGGCGGTCAAAGCAAAATGTCGAATTTGTCACCTGTATTAACATGCATACATTAACTAAAAAAAAAATCGTCGCACCCGGTATAATTCCGACTTACAAATCAGCAATTTTTCTATGGAAAAAAGCATTGGTTTGAGGTTATTTAGTTGCCCAAATGTCATTGGTTTTGTGGCAACAGTTCAAAAGCTATAATTAAAATGAGTTTTTTAATACCAACTTTAAAGATCAATATTTCCCTAACGAAGCTGGATATAACTTTTTTATATAAAGTACTAACATTATTTTGGCTCACTCTATAATCCCTATCATTTTTGACTTCACCTTGGTCATGTGGTCATATTTTCGAAACTATTAAAGATAGATATATCAAATGTAATATTTTTGTAAAGCTCTTTAAAAAACCTTTTTAATGGTGAAACAATATACAGCGTGTTCCATTAAAAAAAATGTAAGTAAGTTAAGAAATAAAAAGTTATAGACATTTAAAATGTGGACAAGTTGGATGGTACGCACTGTACGAGGTTTTCATTTATATTTTGCCACCTACTTTTAACTATAACCAAAAACAAAAAAAAAACGACCTTTATAAAAGTTTCGTACTTTTTCATCTATTATCTTTTGAGCATAAAAAAACAAATGAACATCAAAAACTCAAAAAGATAAAGAGTCAAAACAAGTTTTTCAATTACTTCTCTTTGGCGGTAAGGAATATAATCACGAGCCTTTTTTCAATCCCGGTTTCTGGGACTGGGCACAGACAAGCTCGGAACCCCGGGATAGACCCAAGATTTGAGGGTAAAGAAAAACAAATTCTAAAGTATTTAAAATTTAACTCTCGTTCTTTAAACTTTTTAGAAATAGAAAAAAAATCTGAACAAAAAAGAAGTTTTCTATTTAAAACAGAAAAACAAACTAATTAAATTATAAAAAAATCAACTTGATGCAAACTTTTGCTTGATAAGGACATTTCTACAGTCGAGTCGTCTGGATTAGTTACCTTTAAAAATAAAAACAAAGCTGTATTTCTGCAACATTGACATACCCTCTTATAAACTTTAATTAATTGCATTAAACAGTTTTTGTAATTTGCAATACAATACAACAAGCTTAGAGAAATAATAAACCTTATAAATAATAAAAAGTAAAATATCAAAATTATACTTTAAATAAACATACAGTGCATTCCCGTTAAAACGAGCCACTCCTCATAATTTGGTTAGTTGAACACTTATAAAAAAATCCTGAAATATGTTTTTATAATTTTTATTTTTAGGGGGACACATTTACTTATTCACGGTTTATATATTACCCAAATACCTGATTGGAATGGCCGTAATTCTGAAACTAATAAAGTAAGATGTACTTAATGTGGTATTTTCTTAAAGCTCTTTTAAAAATATTTTCAATGGTAATACTAATGATAATATACAAGGTAGGATAAAAAGTGTATATTTCTTTAATAAAGCACCTTGTTTATTATATTATCAATAGAAAGTTCGTTTAAAGAGCTTTATGAAAATACCACATTAAGTACATCTTACTTTATTAGTTTCGAAAATACGGCCATTCGAATCAGGTATTTGGGTAATATTTAAAGTACTGCCATTTTGTAGTGTGTGAAGATATTGACTTTATATTTTAGGGTTATAAAGTACTCGTCAGGAGCTTGAAAATGATGTACCACTTGACCCCCTTTTTTATTTAAACTTTTTGACGTTTGTGTTGGTGAGGGAAGGGGATAACCATGAATAAGTAAATTTTAACACAAAAATGTGCCCCCTAAAAATAAAATTTGACGTATTTCAGGATTTTTACAAATAACTAAATTATGGGGGTGGCTCGTTTTAACTGGAATGCACTGTATTTCAATGCAAAATACTAATAACTTGCGTGATGCAAAGTGTTCCTTTTACATGACTTCCTTTAAGTAAGACCTCATAAACCTGACTAAAATCAACTGGAAAATAAAAATGGCTGACTTTTTCTTTCTATTGGCATTGACACCTCAATAAACTCGTCCACAAGTCCCTTTCGTTTCAAGCAATATTATTTTGAAAAATGACATTTATTTATTGATCCCAAAAATCCGGGATTTATGGAATTTAATCCGAAGATTTCGGGACTGTAAAAGGGAGGATTTTGGAAATCCAGGCTCCGGGATATCAGGTATTATATCCCCTATTTGGTGAGTCACTGTATAAGAATAACACAGCTACACAAAAAAGATGTTGCTCTGAAAGACCATGGTTATTTTTATGTTTTTGGTGGTGCTGAATTCGAATCTGATGTCAGTTTGGCCCCATGGTCAAGGTCATTTTAGGGTAAATCACAGCCCTACAAAGAAAAAATTTAAAGGTCTGAAGGATTAGACCATGGTATCTTTATGTTTTTGGAGTCGCTGAATCCGAATCTGTCGTCGGTTTAACGCCAACAGGTCAGGGTTAAGGTTACTTTAAGGTCAAATCATTAAAATTCATCGAAAATAGATCCCAATCGATGGTATCTTCATGTCTTTAAAAGCGCTAAATTAGAATCTGGTGTCAGGTCATAATTAAGGTCATTTTAGGGTCAACGACTCAAAAAACCTCAAGATATCATGATTGTGGTCCATTTTCAATAACTTCTGATTATTTGACCTTAATATGACCTGGATTTCAACCTTATGGGATCAATTTAATTACGGATTCGGATTCAGAGACCACAAAAACATAAAGTTACCATAATTGTGGTTTGTTTTCCTACATATTTTAGTGAGTTAACCTTAATATAACCTTGACCTCGTCCTGATGGTGACAAGACGTCAATTTGACTCTGGATTCTAACAACATAAAGATACCACGATTGTGATATATTTTCGATGAACTTTGATGATTTGACCTTGAAATGGCCTTGACCATGACCTGATGGGGTCAAACTAACCACAGATTAGGATTCATCGACCCCAAAAACATAAGGATACCATTGTCTGTCTTTCAAAGTAGCAATTTTTTGTTTTTGTGTGATTCAGCTGCACTGTTGAATACCCTATCTATGGACGCATGAGCAATGGCTTTAAATACTCGCACAGCTGTCACTCGTCATCCTCGTCTAACAAGTGCCGTGGCGCTCTTTATCACTTTATCTCAGATAGCTCGTGTTTTAACAGCTGGCAACCCTAATTTGCTGCCATTTTTTTACAGGCAGCCATATATCATCATATAAAAAAATCTTTAATTTGGTATAAAAATCATGCGCGTACTTCATGAGCATATTACATGCACCAAATTATTACTTGTTTATACCTGGCTACACAGTACTTGCATTTTTTATAGGCAGCCAAGGATTTTAAAATTTTTTACATATTATGTACATGTACATTGCTATGACATGTATTTTATTTTAAAAAACAAGTGAATGTGACTGGCACCCTGTTGTCAACATATTCTCCTATTTATGTATGTAAAAATGTGAACTTGATTCAATACATCATGAATGAAGTGATTTTGCAGCGGGATCTAGTAGTAAAAGCCTTGACCATAATTTTTAGGTCACCCTATTGCGATACCTGCGATACCTTTGTTTAAATACTACAGCTGTGGAAACCAACTGGCCGACCATAGGGAATAAAAAGCATAAAAAATATTCGAGGTGGGATCTCATAGCATTTCGACACGACCGACGGATGGAAACGGGGTAAGCCAGGAGCCCCTGATTGCGTTCTGTTTTAATATGCGAGCTCGTTGCAGCGGTAAATTTTAGGAGAGTACATAGAAAATTGGTGGAAGGGATTCAGTGTATGATTTGGCTATGGTCGACGGTTTGGTTTCCATACCGGTATATTACCCACAAAAGAGTTTAAATTTAATAAACAGATAAATAAAGGTCTCTCTATTTGGATCCGACACTATATTACTTATAATCCATAATACTTACAAACAAAAATAATGATTAGTTTTCCTATACTAATATTTTTCATTTTATAATATATATATATATATATATATATATATATATATATATATATATATATATATATATATATATATATATATATATATATAGAATTTTGTGTACACTTACTGTTTCTAGAATATTTTTAATTGTTTTTTAGGCCGGATTTACATGCCTTTTAATACATTTAGTTAAACCATCTCCAATAGTAAAAGAAGTAAGGCTAACCCTGGCAGATGTACTTTCTAGTTACAGTCATTATGAACCAGAAGGTAATGTATAGTATGTATACAGACTGTCCACTGATGGGGTTAACAAGGAAACAAATGGACTAAAAATTTCAGTTTTCGAAAAAACGTAATTCGTTATAAAAAATTTTGCTTTAAAAAGAAGGTTCACGGAAGTGAAAAATGTTGATTTTGTATACAGGGTTTGCAAAAATAAGAGTTAGTTTACACTTGGAAAAAAATCACTTTTTTTAATTCTTTGCAAACCCTGTATACAAAATTACCATTTTCTTTCTCTTCTTAAATCCTATTTTTTGCAAGCAAAAAAAAGAATTACATTTTTTCGAAAAATTAAATTTTTGGTTCATTTGTTATTTTGTTAACCTCATCCGTGGACAGTCTGTATAATTTAGTAGGGAGGTTTTAGGGTAATCTTAAGACAAAAAACGTAATTTCAGTAATTTTTATATACTTATTTTTATACTGGGTTAGTAAAAAGTAACGCAACTTTTTAATATCTTTAAAACCGCTAAAGCTACATTTACCAAATTTGGTATTTAGAGTGTTTGGTACATGTGGAATTTAATAGTCATATCGGCACTGTTGCCAGATTTTCTGGTTTTGTTCTACACGTATTTTTTTAGTTTGTTAAATGGAATGCCCCATTTATTTTTATTGCATTAAATTCACTATTATAATTAGTAATTCACTAAATTTTCAAAATTCTGTCTCTATTAGTTGTTTTGATATGATACACTACACTTTCAGCAAAAAGTTCTTTAGGGCCTAAATATCTTTAAAACCGCTACGGGTATGTTTACAAAATTTAGTATTTAGGGGTTTTTGGCATGCCTAATTGATCATCAATATCAGCATTGTTAAAAAAATTAAATAGATTTGCGGTGTTATCATATCTTGGTAACTGGTAAAGATTAAATTTTGAAAATGTGGAATTTTTTTAAACTACTAAAAATAATACATGTAGCGCAAAACTGAAAAATCTGGCAATAATGGCAGTATCACTGTTTCATTCTACTTCCCCAGGAATCTTTAAATGCCAAAATGTGTAAACGCAACTTAAGTGGTTTTAGAGATATCTGCAGTTTTTACCTAAAATGTAGTGTTGTCATATCTTAGAAGGTAGTAAAAATGGAATTTTAAAAATTTGTAAGCTTATTAAATTTAGCCTGTGCAATTTATTTCAATAAAAATAAAAGGGACATTTAATTTTATTACAATTATATATATATATATATATATATATATATATGATATATATATATATATATACTATATATATATATATATATATACTATATCAAGATTTTCTCTGATACCTTCCAGATACCAAATTTGGTAAATGAGCTTTAGCGGTTTTAAAGATATTTAAGGGTTGCAATACTTTGTACTTACCCTGTATACTCACACATTGCGTATTTTATTTTAAAATTTGACATTATGTCACCTGTAACGTAATATATTTTTTGTATTTCAATAAAGTTTCTTTAACCAAACGTTATTAAATTTATTCTGTATTGTGTGTCTTCCACTAATCTAACAATCTGAGAGTGACGTAAAGCAAAGAGAGGGCTACGAACACTGATCTCGATGGATTGCCAATCTTATAACCTGCGCGAAACAAAAGTTACATATCATGGGCGAAGAAACCGGTATGTGCGCAAGCAAGTTGAAACTAAACGCACCTGGTGCCATCAAACTATCCGCATTATCCGAATTTGTCGACGGCGTCCTGGTTTTCTGTTCGAAGTACGGTAGCTAATGAGCGTCATGGTCAGACCGCGGACGAAAGGTACGGGGTGCCGGTGTTTGTATTTTGCCACGGCTTTTAAGTGCGCATGTTCGTCCACCCATTCATTTGTTTACAGCGCGAGGTCGTAAAAATCCGAAAAATGCTTCTTGCTACTGCGGATCTAAATGTAGGTTATCTATAGCTACGAAGAAAAACATCAGATTAACATTTTGAAGCGTGACTATTTTTTTATTTTAAAGAAAATAATTCAGGGATAAAGAAAAATATATAATTTGATACACCCCGAACAATTTCCACAAGCCGAAATAATAATAGTATTTTGTTGACATTTTTAACAGGTTTTTCTTTTTAAACAGTCAATGTCCAGTTTTCCGTAAGGTCAAGATATTAAAAACAAAACTTTATTAAAACCTCTATTGCTAACTCTATACACTGTGTGCAAAAGTCCCGGAACCCCTTAATAATTCGAAAATGCGCTCATTATGCATTAAATTCACTATTATAATTAGTAATTCACTAAATTTTCAAAATTCTGTCTCTATTAGTTGTTTTGATATGATACACTACACTTTCAGCAAAAAGTTCTTTAGGGCCTAAACATCTTTAAAACCGCTACGGGTATGTTTACAAAATTTAGTATTTAGGGGTTTTTGGCATGCCTAATTGATCATCAATATCAGCATTGTTAAAAAAATTAAATAGATTTGGGGTGTTATCATATCTTGGTAACTGGTAAAGATTAAATTTTGAAAATGTGGAATTTTTTTAAACTACTAAAAATAATACATGTAGCGCAAAACTGAAAAATCTGGCAATAATGGCAGTATCACTGTTTCATTCTACTTCCCCAGAAATCTTTAAATGCCAAAATTTGTAAACGCAACTTAAGTGGTTTTAGAGATATCTGAAGTTTTTACCTAAAATGTAGTGTTGTCATATCTTAGAAGGTAGTAAAAATGGAATTTTAAAAATTTGTAAGCTTATTAAATTTAGCCTGTGCAATTTATTTCAATAAAAATAAAAGGGACATTTAATTTTATTGCAATTATATATATATATATATATATATATATATATATATATATATATATATATATATATATATATATATATATATATATATATATATATATATATATTATATCAAAATTTTCTCTGATACCTTCCAGATACCAAATTTGGTAAATGAGCTTTAGCGGTTTTAAAGATATTTAAGGGTTGCAATACTTTGTACTTACCCTGTATACTCACACATTGCGTATTTTATTTTAAAATTTGACATTATGTCACCTGTAACGTAATATATTTTTGTATTTCAATAAAGTTTCTTTAACCAAACGTTATTAAATTTATTCTGTATTGTGTGTCTTCCACTAATCTAACAATCTGAGAGTGACGTAAAGCAAAGAGAGGGCTACGAACACTGATCTCGATGGATTGCCAATCTTATAACCTGCGCGAAACAAAAGTTACATATCATGGGCGAAGAAACCGGTATGTGCGCAAGCAAGTTGAAACTAAACGCACCTGGTGCCATCAAACTATCCGCATTATCCGAATTTGTCGACGGCGTCCTGGTTTTCTGTTCGAAGTACGGTAGCTAATGAGCGTCATGGTCAGACCGCGGACGAAAGGTACGGGGTGCCGGTGTTTGTATTTTGCCACGGCTTTTAAGTGCGCATGTTCGTCCACCCATTCATTTGTTTACAGCGCGAGGTCGTAAAAATCCGAAAAATGCTTCTTGCTACTGCGGATCTAAATGTAGGTTATCTATAGCTACGAAGAAAAACATCAGATTAACATTTTGAAGCGTGACTATTTTTTTATTTTAAAGAAAATAATTCAGGGATAAAGAAAAATATATAATTTGATACACCCCGAACAATTTCCACAAGCCGAAATAATAATAGTATTTTGTTGACATTTTTAACAGGTTTTTCTCTTTTAAACAGTCAATGTCCAGTTTTCCGTAAGGTCAAGATATTAAAAACAAAACTTTATTAAAACCTCTATTGCTAACTCTATACACTGTGTGCAAAAGTCCCGGAACCCCTTAATAATTCGAAAATGCGCTCATTTATCGAAAAGTCTTCCATATAAAGTTTATAGATATATTTTAGATCTATTTTATAAAAATATGTTTACATGTACAGGGGCATCACAACGAAGATATAGACACAAGTTACCTTTTTTAAATAGAATGGTGTATATTTTATTGGATTTTTGAATTCTCCACAAAATTTTAATATGACTTTGTGTAACATATGCTATACCTAAACTCACTAGTTTAAAAGATTCAAGAGTTTAAAAAATATAATGTAAATATTTATTAACTTTTAAAATATGAAAACATTTATTAATAAAAACAGAATTGACACAAAAATAACTTGTAAACACTTAACCTATTTAATTAAATGTTGGAAGTGACCTCCTTGAACGGCTTGACAATGTGCTACTTTGTAATAAAAAGCATTTGTAACATTTTGTAGCATATTCGGAGTAATGTTTTCACATTCTCTTCTTATTCTTCCTTTTAGTTCATCGATATTTTCTGGTCTTGTCAAATAAACCCTATTGTTTAAATGTCCCCAAAGAAAGTAGTCTAGAGGCGTAAGGTCGGGGCTTCTTGCTGGCCACTCAATTTCGCCCCTTCTGCCGATCCATCGGCTTCACTTTCAACATTTAATTAAATAGGTTAAGTGTTTACAAGTTATGTTTGTGTCAATTCTGTTTTTATTGATAAGTGTTTTCATATTTTAAAAGTTAATAAATATTTACATTATATTTTTTTAAACCCTTGTATCTTTTAAACTAGTGAGTTTAGGTATAGCATATGTTACACAAAGTCATGTTAAAATTTTGTGGAGAATTCAAAAATCCAATAAAATATACACCATTTCATTTAAAAAAGGTAACTTGTGTCTATATCTTCGTTGTGATGCCCCCTGTACATGTAAACATATTTTTATAAAATAGATCTAAAATATAAATATAAACTTTATTTGGAAGACTTTTCGATAAATGAGCGCATTTGCGAATTATTAAGGGGTTCCGGGACTTTTGCACACAGTGTATATATTGTTTGTGATATGTTCGTAAATATAGCTGTATTTTGCGCATTTAAAGATATATTTATAGGTTCTATAAGCGTTAGTTTTTTTGTAAATTAGAAAAGAAGACTTAACATTGGCACTATGTTAAAAATGGCATTGTTGTTTTGTAAAAACCTTTAAATTTTTATCAAAATCCAATAATTATTCGCTGGTATATTGTAATTTATAAAAAAAGTACTCAAAATTTTACTCATAAATTTTTGAAAAATTAAAATTTTTAAAAACTATTTTAAGTTATTTATTATATACTTTCAACCTATGAAGCACCAAAATATGTTATTACATGCATTTGTGGCATTCTTTCGAGAAATTATTAGTGAACAAACTAATAGAAGTGAAACTGATCATTCTTTTCAAACCTCTGTAGCTAACTTCGTTTTGAATGTTCCTTAATATTTTAAATGGCATCTGTCACGAAATCAAATGATCATGATCACTAGCAAGTGATAGAACTGATAGAAGTAAAACTAATAATTTTTAAAAAGAATACCACTATTAAAATCGAATGGTCGGTTTTTAATCACCCGCTTAAGAAATTTTAACTCATACCGTTTTTAGGCGCAGGGACATATGCTTTTGGTTATGATATAGATGACCCCGAAACTCAGAATACTCAATTTAGAGACGAAGAGCGTTACCCCAATGGAACAGTAGCTGGAAAGTATGGCTGGGTGGCGTCAGATGGAACTGCTTATATGGTTCGCTATGTTGCTGATGCCAGAGGTTACAGGTATTGTATTGTCTTTAGTCGAAATATGACAATATATGATAATAATTAAGGTCTTTATTTAACAGTTTTAAATTATTTGGTTCCTTGAATTTTAATATTTTGGAAACCCTGGAGGTCCGTGAGCCAGCGACAGATTTTCGTGACCATTTTCCTCTTAGTCCATAACTCGAAAAATTTTTCAAGAGGATTGTACATGAATTGTTGTGAGTGTCAGCTGCGGCGACGATGGTGGAGTTATACAGGGTGGTCCAAGAAAAGATCCATATTAAACTGGTGTTTTTTAAATTAAACACCCTGTATATGTGTTCAGTTTTGGATTGTAGAAATAAAAATAAAATACATTTTATCAGCGATACCTATACCAAAAAGTATGGTTTCTAAGATATTTGGGATTAATATATCCTACCTTACTTACGCTTGACTTTGTATATTATGTTAGATTGCTGGAATATTAATTGTTCCCATTACCCACATTTAATTTTTTTACTAGAAATTATATAGGATGTCCAAAAATTAATATAATGTTGATTATTAGTTTCTGAATACCCTGTATAATTGCCAGTAAAAAATTAAATGAAGGTGATTGTACATTTATTATTCTAACACTTCAACATAATATATAAAGTTAGGCGTTAGTAAGGTAGGATATATACCAAAATTTTGTTTTTGTCAAGAATTTTTTAAAATTCTAAATATCTTAGAAACCTTACATTTTTGGTAAAGGTATCGCTAATAAAATAAATGTTTATTTTATTTTAAAAACACAAGTTTAATATGGACTTTTTTTGGAGCGTCCTGCACAATTCCATCATCGGGGACGCAGCTGAGACTTA
>JACEGR010006041.1:0-65594 GCA_014170235.1 Listronotus bonariensis | reverse complement strand
TTTTGCACGATATAAGATAAAAAAAAAGGGCGGGGATGAAAATTTATAAACTGACACCCAGTAAAAACAGAAGTTATTAGCCGCGTCAAACTGACTTCATTACCAAAAATACAGCATATACTCCAAAAATACCCTAGTGGTAATTTCATTTTTTATGTAAGTAAAATATATGTGACCTATCTCGTTAAAAAAAAATATAAAGTTAATTAACACGAAAAAAAAATAAATGGACATAAACATGGGCGTAGCCAGGTACCGGGAGGGGGGCAGCTGCCGCCTCCCCCGCTATGGACAACATAAATATTTTATTTGTTGATGTTAAAATTATACGTAGATATTTAAAATATACAGTGTGTTTCCTAATTGCAGTAAAAAAATAAAGGCATATTTATGAGCCTATTACTTACTACTTTACTTAATGCCTTGTTCAGACACGGCTAGTTATTTAGTCGAGTAGCGAGTAATTAGCGATTCTCGTGCATGTAGACAGCTACTACACTCAGACTACTTTCCTAATTTTTACTGCCCGCACGCACAATAATACTTAATTACTCGCTACTCGACTAAATTTACTTTTCATGTCTGAACAAGGCATAAAATTATGTCGTTAAAGCTTATTTAAAACAATAAATTTTGAAAGCATAAGTATTAGGACATGTGAGGACATATACAATTGAAGGAAGATAAAATATATCGCTGCCGATAGTGCCATTTAAAATTCAAAAATATCGCTCATTTCCGGGTAAACTGGTAATGATTGAAATAAATCAGCAATTCATGTGAGAACTAGCGTACCGAGGGGGGTCTGATTTTTTAAATATCTCGGTCAGGTGCCGCTTGAGGCGCCACTGAACTTAATTAATATATTCTCTTTAGGGCTGCCATCTAGATACCGAATATTGCAAGTGTAGCTTTAGCACTTTAAAATATATTTAAAAGTTGCAGTACTTTTTAGTAACCCAGTATAATATAAATGTGGTAGTATATCGGCGGTACCCAGAAAGAGTTCCCGTTTGGGGAATTCTCGTTTAGCCACCTAATAAAATTTTACCTGACCTGACCTCTTTTTTCTGGTTGGACACCTCGGCAAAAATGCATAATTATCTCTTCTCGTTTGGTACCCTAAAGGTGGAAATATAATTCTTTAGTGGATTTATAAAGTGTGTATTAGTCTTGGGTTTAATTAAGGAATTAAAAAAGACTTGCTTACCAGAACTAACCATACTCTGTAATAATAACAGAACTATTGTAATGCAATAAGATTGTCACCGATTTAGGAGTCTTTACACATGGGTTTTATTCAAATTCGCATTTGGCTAATGCGCATTACAGCGCTCATGTAAACTTAGAATGAATATGTCTGTCTAAATTATTAAATTATATATATGTACACCTTTAGGGTACCAAACAAGAAGAAATAATTATGCATTTTGTCTAGGGGACCAAACCAGAAAAAAAGGGTCAGATTAGGTAAAATTTTATTAGGTGCCCAAACGAGAAGTCTTCAAACGGGAAAACACCCCCAGAAAGACTAGGTAGACAACATAGCATCATTTGTAAGCAATTTGCTATACAATTAAGGTAACAACTTCAAAGTAAATCTCTGGTATAAATTTACATATCCGGCCTTTTATAATCTTATATTAATTATGTCAACCTTGTCGTTTGTTATTGCTGGTAATCATCAGATACTTAATTGCATCAATTAGAGAGATTTAATGCAAAATTATGCAGTCATACTTATTTCACACATTGGTTGAAGTACAGCGAAAATCTCTTTAACTAATTATTATTTATGTAAATAATTTCTTATAGAAACTAAATTAAAACGTTAACTATTAAGGTAGGAATCCACGATGAAAGTTTTAAATAAAATTTCTGTGGCATGAGTCAATAATTTTAAGTTGTAAAAACACTAACATTTTATTAAAACTTTCATCGTGGATTCGTACCTTTATAGTACCTGGCCCAGCAATGAAACGGACTTCATGATGATAATCCGAGGGGTAAACCACGGACGAAAGGTGTATACCACAATTCCACTTTTTTACAGGGTGTTTCAAAAACATGGACTATCGCTCGTGGGGTAATTCTTTACTAAAAAATAATAAAAAAGTCCTATGCACATGGGTCCGGAAACGCATGGTTTCCGATATATAGGGAGTTAAAGCTTCAATTTTTTTCAATTTTTTTAAATGACTTTAAAACCGGTAGTAACTTTTAACATTTTCTTTAGATTTAGGTCAATTGTGTATTGTACAAAAGAAGAGTTTTGAATAATCATTGTGTCTCGTAAATATTACTTTTTCATTACGCCGCCGAATGGGTACTTTGCACATTTTTATTAAATTAACCATATCTGCTAGGCAAACCCTAAACGAAAAAATACCAAGAGGTAACTTCTGTGGCTTATGTAATAAGATTCATAACTGGTGCATCAAAATTGGCAGAAGTCAGTGGCGCACATAATTTTTCTCTAAATATATTTTTACAGTTACCCCGTACGCACGCCACTGCCGCAGCTGTAAGCAGATTTTACTTAAAACTATGCACTTTATTTATACACTTTAAAGTTTCATTAAAATCGGTTAAGTGGTTTTTAAGTCATTTTGAAAAAAATTGAAACTTTAACTCCCTGTATAACGGAGAATATGCGTTTCCGGCCCCATGTGCATAGGACTTTTTTTATTATTTTTTTAGTAAAGAATTACCCCACGAGCGATGGTCCATGTTTTTTGAAACATCCTGTATAATAAAATTACAATTCTACGAAATTCTTTTACCAGGTCATACCACTTTAATTTTAGAAATTGATGATATGAAGTGTGCGGGCCAAAACCTCTTTTTCACCTTTTTTGTAATTTTTTGCAATAACAAAATTTGAAAAAACAAAAAATTACTTGCTCTTGTTCTTAGTAACAACTTTTGTTAATCTTTTTTTATGTTTTATTGGATAAAAGCAATACAACTTTGTGTTAAGCTTTAGTGGTTGTCATTGTGATTTTGTTTAAAAATCTGCTAGAAAGAAAAATGTGCAACACAAACAGAAACAACAATACATAAATGAAACCTGTTTATAAAAAAATCATATAACCAGTAAAAATTAAGCAATACCCTTAAGCGGAAAAGCTACAGCAAACATAAACCTTTTTATGTGGTTTTTAATAAAACTACTCTAGACGCTCTGACTATTGCTGTTTATTTTAAAATGTTCTTTTAATATTCCTTGTCGTTAAGTTTACAAAAATTTTAGTTTTGGTTCTTTTTTATTTTTTGATCCCTTTTTAACCTTAACGTTTCAAAATGTTGAATAATACACCGCCTCAGGTTCATACTTTTAACGCCAAAAATTGAATTAAAATTTTAATTTAGTAAAAACCTAAAATAAAAGTGCATTCAGGAAAACTTGCAAGAAAAAAAATGTCAAACTAGAGATTTTCAAAGTGTAAAACCAGTTTAGTGTCTCGCGCTTGACGCTAGCAACCATAAATAAAATATACTCTTAAACATAAATACTTCAAGTTGATGTTTAAATTAGTTAGAATATTAATAAAAATCGTTAGAACCAATTTTTAAGATCTTAAATACACCAGGATGAATATAAATGCCCTATTACTCATTCCAAACAATATAGCCTCCGGGTGGTTTGAAATATGCCTTTTTTACAGTCTTCTGTTAATTTCTTAACGTTTGCCTTAAAGAATTTCATTATGTATTTAAATGGATGTTTCAGTCTAACTAGGATTAATGGAACATTTTAATGAACTTAAACAAACTGCTTTTCGAACCTTGGACTTTTAATTGTGATTTTTTTCGGAAATATTTATGGAAATTCTGATCACGAACAGTGTAGAATTATACAGAAGGAATAAATAACAAAGTTTTTTACAAGAATATACATATTATTTTTTGAACATACAGGATGGTTTGAATTCAAAGATATAAGTACGTCCCAAACATCATACATACAGTGCTTGTCTAAATTCAGGACACTCCCTACTAACTTTTGAAATATATGGTATTTTTTCACGAAAATTTGACGCTTTTGGTGGGACAATATTAACCAAATTTTAAACAGGAAATGACAGATATAAATATCCAACTGACAGCTGGGCGCCATTTTGAAAAAAAAGTAAATGAAAGGAGGGTCTTGTGGCACATCATTTTATAGCGCCTGACGAGTACTTTATAACCTCAGAATATAAAGTCAATACCTTTACCTACTACAAAATGGCGGTACTTTGAAAATTACCTGAATAACCTCGTTTAGATGGCCAGTATATCCGAATCTAATAAAGTTAGATACACTTAGTGTGGTATTTTTTAAAGCTCATTTAAGGATTAATTTAACGGTAATATTGGTATTACTATACAGGGTAGGATAAAAGTATAATTTCTTTAATGATGCACCCTGTATATTATATTACCATTAAAAAGATATCTAAAAGACCTTTAAGAAAATACCACATAAGGTATATCTAGCTTTATTAGTTTTAAAGATATGGCCATCCAAATCGGATATTAGGGTAATTTTTAAAGTACCGCCATTTTTTGGGAGGTAAAGGTATTCACTTTATATTTTGAGGTTATATAGAACTTGTCAGGAACATTAAAAATAAGGTGCCACAAGACTCCTTTCCATTTAATTTGTCTTTTCAAATGGCGCCTAGCTGTCAGTTTGACATTTTTATTTGTTATTTCTTGTCTAAAATTTGGTTTACTTTGTTTTAATAAAGTCCTTAAATTTTATGAAAATTACCAAATTATTCAAAAGTTAGAGGTGGGGTCCTGACTTTAGACAAGCACAGTATTATTTTCATTATATCGCTGGCGACCAAGCAACAAACTTGGGGCCAGACATAATTTATTTTGCAAGCTATGCCGCAAAGTACACAAAAATAATAAAGTTAATAAACCTTTTCAAAAGCACATAGCCTCTAACAGAACTAAAACACGTATCACGTACTAAAAAAAGTCCTCCTATTTTGTCTCTGCCCTGCCATAAAGCTGAGGCGTGACGTGAGTAACCAAAAATTAGTCGGGTTTAATATTTTTGCTGCGAAAAGTCACAAAGGTTTTGTTTACATTATGGTTGTTTGCCTGCTTTGCGGCATTGCTTTCAGAATAAATTATGTCTGGCTCCAACTATACCTTGAGCGCGAGTTTTGCAGGAGGAAGAAAATCGTTTAAACTGCTACGGGTTGAATAATTGTGTTATTTTTTTAGGTCAGGGTTTAAAGTATATGAGCTATAACGTCTATAAAAAGTAATTTTTATTATGAGCTGTATTGTTATGTTACAAAAATCTGTAAAATGCATTTTTTTTAATAAAATGCGGATAGAGGGTACTGCCAGGTCGCCCGCGATATTTACGGCAGTAAGCTCACTTCACACCGTTCTTGCTGTGGTAAAGGAAAATAAAATTTATTCTTATACGGCGTTTATCAACTAAATGGAATAAATTCCTTAATAAGTTAATAAGGGCATAAAAAACGCATAAATAAATCAATTCGGATTTTAGTGGCGCAATTTTTTTAATAAAAAAGGATTAACAGGGTGAGTCATGACGGTGGCTAAACAAGCTTTCCTATTTTAAATACAACACCCTGTATACAATTTAATTTTGGTTTTTTTAAAACATTCTTAACATATTTTGTGTATAATTTTGTATACGTACTGTTTCGGAAGTATTATATGCCCTCAGACTTATTGCCAAAATGACCATTAATAATTAAATAAAACATTGTCATTGCAAAATCGCTTAAACACTCAGTATCTATTTATCATTAAAGCTCTTATATTGAGAAAGTAAACATAAACAATTCTCAACATTGATTCTTAGTGTGATTTAAAAATATATATATATATATGTTACATATATATATATATACATATATATATATTATATATATATAAGAAGAAGAATATTATTATTGCTATACATATATATATATATATATATATATATACATATATATATATATATATATATATAATATATATATATATATATATATATATATATATATATATATATAGGTAATATATATATATATATATATATATATATATATATATATATATATATATATATATATATATATATATATATATATATATATATATAATTATGTATGTATGTATGTATTTTTGGACAATTCACGAATAGAAGGCTAAAACCCTAAATACTAACGTACCGTGGGTGTCTTAAGCGAGGTAAAAGGGAGTTTGTTGACTAAATACTTGAAGATTCAGAGGGGGGAGGAAAGACTGCCGCGAGCAGCAGGCTCCACATTTTAAAAACTCTAAGAATAAAAGAACGAACAAATTAGGAAGTTCAGGGCCTGTCTAGTTGGATCTTACCCATAGTACCACGAGTTTCTCTGCTGGGAACCGTGAGTGGATAAATTATACTGGACAATTCTTTGGAGCAGAAGCCATGGAAGTTCCTATAAAAACAATACATCCTCCACAGCCCGACGATGGGCGAAAGAAAGAAGCCTTTCTGTAAGTGAAGGATCATTAATAAGGCGGACAGCTTTTCTTTGAGTATAATAAGGAATGCTAAGGGTTGCGGGGGACATTCCCAGATATTGGAATAATAATGTCGAGGAAAAATACTTTTGGCTCTAATGAAAATCCAAACTTTTTGAAGCTGCTGTGGCGTAGATACAATGTGTTTACGCCAGTAAAGGTCATTCTCAAAGGTGACAACCACAAGATTGAAGGTGTCTTTACTCTGCAAAACTTACCCGCTCATAAGTAAAGGATGAGTATTTGATGACTTCCATACAACTATTACTTTTGATATATACTACCTATCCACCTTTAATAAAACATAGGTACCCTGTATTTATACATGTCAAAAATTTTCAGTGTAGAGCCTGTTTTAAAAAGGGAAAAAATAGAAGAAAATGATCAATTAAAATTTTTGCGCTTTTTAAAAAAAAGTTACTTTTCTTTGAAGACGAACAGATGTATCGTTGTTCTACGATGTTAGATGGCTTGCCAAACAAAACGTTTTGTTCGCGAACATGCCTTAAATTATGAATCTGATAATTTTTAGTTTATTTAAGCGTGCAGTAGTGTTTGTTTCGTGCGGTTTGCGAGATATTGACAACAGGCCCGGTCGGTCGGCCTGGTCGAACGCAAAATCGTGCATTCCGAAGTAATAACGAGCCACCGATTCTCATCTATACATGACTCGTATTGTTTTCCGCTTGTAAAAATACACCTTGGGAGTTTTTTGTTGCTATACTACAACTTTTAACGGTGAAAGATGTGCACTGCACCACACACTGCGATCTTATTCTTAAAAATCTAAAGAAAGAGCTTCTTGTGTTAATTAGGATGTCATTTTAATTAGCTCAATAAATAAGTTAACTGCCTTCATCGGCGTAATAAGTAAGGGGCCCGGTGTGGTGATCTCCCCCGAAGTTTCGCCAGCCCCCTTTAAAGTTGTAGCATATATACTTAAGTGGGCCAAAAAAACGAATATAATTTTTTCTTAACGATACTGTGAAAATATCATTGATAGTTCCTGGGCCGGTAATAAAATAGACTTAATGGACACTTTTAAAACCTTTTAGTAAGTGTTACAGTCACGAAACCCGCCTAGCTCCAATACTCAAAACATGTGTTTTGAGCCTTATGATTTCATGACTAACAACATTTTTAAAAAATTGACAAAATGTTTAAAAGTTGCATGTAAAATATTGTTGTAAACTTATCCGACAAAAAGTAACGCGTTCGCCCAGTCCAACACTCGAAACATTTGACATTGACAGGCTGGGTTAAACTCCGCTTCCATATATGGCGGTATAAATATTCGTGGTAGACTCGTCAAAAGAAATCCCCCTAAATAGATCTTAGAAGATTTCGTATCATGAAGTCAATTTCATTACTGGCACAGGGACTATCATAACAATTAAAAAAATATACTGTAAAAGTTAAAGCCCCTTATATTAATATTTATAAGTCTATCATCGCGACTAAGTTTTATGACAACAATTTTTTTTTGCAGATCTCGCAAATCGTTGATCTAAAGAATTTAACCACCACGCATATTCCTAAAATTATTATTTTTCCTACAAAAAAGTATTTTTGTAAATTGTAGCCAAATAAGCCGTTTTCATGTAATTTGACTTTAAACATAAAATTTTAATTTTGTGCTTTGAGTTTTCAGTTTTGTTACTACTACAAATATCAAAATTTAAATATATCCAATATACAGAAATAATGGCGTAATTTGTTTTTGTAATTTCTGGTCGTCACCCTATATGATATATCATCATCAGAGAATTTTATAGAGAGTTTTTGTAAGAAAGTTTATTGTGAAGTGATTTGAAGGTTGTAATAATGCCCATGCTTTTATAATATTGTATAATTTTTGTTTGTTTATTTACAAAACTAAAAAAAATGATGGTAATAGTATTCACTGTTACCTGGTTCATGATCCCAAAAGTACAAAATAATAATAAAAAACATTGATAAAAGTCAGTGAAGTGTTTTAGTTTTTTTCTAGTATTTATTATTAATTTTTTAATTTTTTATTAAATTCCTGTGGTAGAAAGTTTGTAAAGATATTCCCCCAAACTTTATTTGGTTGTAGACTTACACAGAAAACAAGTATAAAATTTTGTTTTGCTTCCATGCAGAATTTTGTGCTGTATCAAACGATACTAAAATTTTTTCTTTGCCTTTTACTAACTATACTAGGTTAGTAAAAAGTACTGCAACTTTTAAATATCTTTAAAACCGCTAAAGCTAAATTTACCAAATTTAGTATCTAAAAGGTATCGGGCATGAGTAATTGAATAGTAATATCGGTACGGTTGCCAGATTTTACAGTTTTGAGCTACACGTATGTTTTTCTGTTTTTTAAATGGAATGTTCCATTTATTTTCGTTGCAATAAATTTAAAAAACTCAATTTTTACTTACTGCTAAGATATAAGCACCACATTTTAGGTAAAAAATTCAGATGCGCTCAAATACCTCTAAAACCACTTAAGCCACGTTAACGAAATTTTGAATTGAACAGTAATACTGTCACTGTTGCCAGATTTTCCAGTTTTGCGTTACATATAATATTTTTGGTATTTTAAATAAAATGCCCAATTTATTTTAATTGCAATTAAAGGATAGTGCCAATTTTGGTAAGATTTCAAATTTTTCAAATTTTAGCTTTATCAGGTACCAAGATATAGCAACACCGCAATTCTATTAAAATTTGCCAACAATACTGATATCACAACTAGTTGCATGCCAAAAACCCCTTTAAAGATATTTAGGCCCTAAATTACTTTACTTTACTAAAAGTGCACTACACTTAGTGGCAACAACTAATAGAGGCAGTATTTTAAAAATTTAAAAATTAATTAATTTGATACATTCAATCTCATGCATTAAAAATAATAGGGACATTCCATTTAAAAACTGAAAAAAATTGTGTAGCATAAAAACTGGGAAATCTCACAACAGTGCCGATATCACTATTTAATTTCACATATCCAAAACACCTTAGATACCAAATTTGGTAAATGTAGCTTTAGCGGTTTTAAAGCTATTTAACACTTGCGGTACTTTTGCTCCCCAGTATATTAGGCGATCATCCATAATAATTTATCTAGTTGGCGATATATTTGCTTTTACTCAAAAACCTACATAAGTATTAGGCCAGTTTTAAGCAACAAGTTCCTAAGCTATACCTATTTTAAGTTACTTAATACTCTTATTTCTGTAACAAAATATATATTAAGTATGATGCCATTTATATTCCTCATTTCTTATCTTCATTTTAAGCCTGGGATCATGCACAAGCTCTGCTGCATCGCTGGATATGAATTTTCCTGTGCATTTGCAACCGTCTTGTCACGACATGCTTTTACAATGCACTTTTTTTATTAAGATGCATAGTATGCATCGTGGACTATGGCGAATGTTTAATGTATTTATTCAATTGGAAAGAAGTTATTGTTTCTGCACAATAAGGAGGAAAAATCATGGTAGGGTAGGGCGGGGCTAGTTGAGCAATTTTTCACTCCCCATTAGTTATGGTAGTCTCAAAAAATAAGTCTTAGGGGCTCATAATGCATAATGGATGGATTAGCAATTTATCCCCTTAGCAATAGTGTCCATAGTAATTTCTCTCTAATAAGTCGAATTTAGGAGCCACATCTATTTTATTGTAGATAGTCAAGTATGCCCAATGTACCCCATAGGTGAGGTAAGTTGAGCAAGGGTATGGGGGGCTAGTGGAGCACTTAGAAAGTATAGTCAAATCATGGCTTGAATGTTAGAAACGTTTACAAAAAAAAAAAAAAATTCATTTTAACAATTTGCTGTTTACATTTATAATCTTATAGAGTCAAACAACAATTCATTAAATTAGGACAGCAACGTACCTAGCTTAGCTTAACTATTGATTTAATATCTAGCAAGAAATGCCTTACATTTTTTTTTTAAATTTTAGTTTGTAAATTTTATTTAAATTTTTAAAATTATAACTTTTTTCTATATTTTTATTTAAAAATGTTTTTGTTAGGAAAATTATTTAAAAATTTTTAATTTCTATTGACTCATCTTCGTTTTTAAAAGTTTTTTAAAGTAGTTTTATTTGCTTCTCTTGTAATGCCTTCTGTATTTGTGAAAATTGCAGCTTTTCTTTATCTTCTGTTTGATTTGGTTTTTCTTGGACCAGCCTTTTGGGTATGGTCGAACTATTTCCAGAGAAAATTTATAAGTTAGAGAGGTCAAAGGCCTGTTTTCTTTGTTGCTTGTACAAAGTTCGGGTTGCAGCTTCTTTTAAATCTTGAGGGAGACTCTAGTAGTCTTACTTTTTTATAAGTCCGTATACTAAAAATAATAAAAAAAAACATTTTATACTTAAAACCGTGTGGGCAACTGTAAATTAACCAACCCCAACCTGAAACTTTAAAGGAAAAGTGAATTTATTAAAAATCCGGTTAGAATTATATCCAAAATCTTTACACATAATAAAACTGCAATAAATTTACTTAAGATTAACACTCCTTACCTGATTGAGAACGGAATACATTTAACTATCACAGATAAAATTTTCCGGCTTGCAATTATTTTTAACTTTTTAAACACAAAATAAACAATGCGCACGGATACTTTTCTCGATCGCCGCGTCACCACTAGTGATCGCACAATGAGTTCCCTGCGCAACCCCTTCTTTAAGCTATTTGATGCTTTCGCGTGCGGTCGATAGTTTTTGAGATATTTTGATTGCCCAACTTACCTCTATGCTCAACTAGCCCCGCCCTACCCTACGGTTAAAACGTATTTTTATAAACTCAAAAATGCAGAATTTTAAATTAGTATTTGGGCACTGGCCATGGCCGGTGGCATCACGCTCAATTATTAAAGAAAAGCCACCGAAAATCTAATTTAATTTGTTATTACCGGCGGTTTTTACTTATTTTAGCGGTATATTCGGTTATATTATATTTTTATTGATCAATAAACAAACATAAAACTGGGATTCACGTTTGACAACTACTGAGATTTTGGCGAAGCTCTTAATAGGTATTCAAAAGAAGAATGTATCTTTTTGAAAAAAAAGCCAAGAATACCATTCGTAAATCACTTAAAGTTCCAGTTTAATGTATTAGTTAGCTTCTTTAGAATTGCAGTGAGCCTCTCCGTAAACTAAAAACATATCGTGATTATCGCGTACCAAAAACATCTCTTTTGTATCAAAAGGCACGCACTGATACAGTAATACATACTAAAATTAAAATGTGATTTTAATTCGGGTAAACGTAACTTACATTAATGTATGTAATGTACTATCAAACAATTTTTTTCCAAAGTAGGTATTTATTTTTTTACCTACAAACACCATGTCGCTTACGACGTTGCCAACTGTGTGAGGGATTTTGTTTGTTTGTTTTTCTTTGGAAAATTGTATTTACTAGAAAAAAATATTTTTTAGATACTGTTAGTAAGTAAATATGATGTATTAATTAAATTTACGCTATTAGGCATACGATTTGAAATAACTAAGGTGCAAAATTATTTAATTTTAGGACTGATAAGAAATAAAATTAGCATCATTTTTCTCCGAAACGTCTGATTTTCGGACATATATGTCACAAGGAACTTTTTTCCTTAAATAATACAAGGAATTACCTCTTGAAGTTACGAAGATTATTGCCCTAACACCCTGTATAATGTCCATTAGGGCAGTGCCGAGTCCAGCGTGAAGCTTTAGTAGAAAATAGACCTTAATTCGGCACTGCATTAGGGTGCAAGTTGAGTAAGTTACAAAATTTTAAACAAAAAAAATTTTTAATCCACGACCCTAAATATCTTTTTAATGGTTAGATTTATTAAAAAGGATGAAAAGCCTTTTTTATAGAGCGTTTAATTATCGATAGAAACTTAATTTTAATTAATTATTTCTTTGCTGTATCATTAGGAAATGGCAAGACTTGATTATTTTTTGTATAAGACTAAGAAACATATTAAAATTAAGAGTTCATTGTTGCCCAAATATCTAAAAACCAATTTTTTTATGTTAGAAGTGAAAATATTTTTTTTCTCGCCTTTATGCTCATCCTACCTCTAACCAACTAGTAAAAAATCATTGTAAATAAAGTAGGATTTTTCGAAAACGGTTCTACAGAAATATAGTACGACATCCGAATAGGAGGCGACCTTCACCCATCTGTTTAACGGATAAAAACTGTTTTATATTAAAAATTGTCTAAAAAAAATTAGGTCAAGCCCATATTTAAATAAAAAGAATTACCTCAAAATTTTTGACCCACCTTGTATAATGGCAACCCCTCTATTTTTAAATACGTACGGGTACTAGTTATTAATATATATTTTTTAATAATACAGAATGTATATAAAAAAAAATTAAAGTTTAAAATTTAAAAATTTACCACAGCTTTATTTATAAAATCGAAGAAACAAAATGTACTAATATATTAGTACTGTCATGTACAATAAAAAAGGAAAATTTACATTATACAGGGTAACTCAAAAATTTTATAACTTACTTTTTTTATTGGTTTTAGCCTTTACCTAATTTTTTAGGCAACCCTATGGCGATACCTTTGTTTAAATACTATCCTTAATATAAAACAGTTTTTATTCGGTAAACATATGGGTAAAGGTCGCTTTCTATTCGGATCTTAGACTAATAGATAAGTTTTCGATACTTGAACTAACTTTACCATAGACTAAGGAAAAAAATATATCGCATTAAAAACGCTGTTAGCAGGCCAAAGAAAATCAATGAATAAATTAAAATATTATCTATATTGTTAGTTGGAAAAAGTAATTAAGAAAAAGAAGGAAACGGAATATATTAAATGGTCATCTATTACAAATAACCAGAACATAACTGGACAGGAATGTTTGTTTTATAGGCAAAAAATTTGCCTCGTAAATTATAACCAGGAAATGAATTGACAGGAGATATTTTCAAATTTCCATAGCTTGCCAGAGGGTGCAAATATAGCAGGTTCTGGTTAGTTCTGGTTAAAAATTTAAAAATACAGTGTGGCCGATTTTGACCCAGTTTTATAGCGAATAACTTATGAACTAAAAAAGTTATCAAGATCCATTTTTCACAGAAAGCATTAGATTTTTTTATATGCTTGCCATTTAATAATGACTATGTTTACATAAAAGCAAAGTGACCGATTTTGCGATATTAGACAACTTTGTTATTTAAATGGAACACCATGTTTATTTTTCTACTTTTTTCCTTTGAAAAAATGTAACATGAACTATGGTTAATAAAATATTATTTTTTAAAAAATAAGTGCTTCACATGTAAGAGCATTATTAAACAATAAAAATTTGCTACATACAAGGTTACAAAAAAACAGAATTAAAGATATACGTTATTATAACTTATATTTATTAACTTGTAAATAACCAATAGCTTTGTTGTCATTTTTTTAGAGCAAATTTACATTTCCAAATAACACCGGCCCACAAAAAAGTGGTGTGTGCTGGGTGTCGGACCCACCTAGTCGGGCATCTTTTTTTTCCTGCTGAACACGAATCTGAAGTCTAAACTGGACTTTATTTTCAAAAATCAGCCTAGCGTTCCCAGACTCACCAGCCAATACCATTAAAACCGCACTGTATAGTATTTAAGCCAAATTTTAAATGGTTGTAAAACTGGAACGGCTGAGCTAATTTTCAAAAACAAAGTGGCGTTCAATAGAGGATCCGAGGGCCTTTAAAATAAGGTGCCGCATAACCTCCCTTTAAATAAAAAAAGTTGCTAGTGCCCCCTTGGACCCGCAATTTGGAATATGTGCGACTAGGTGGGTCCGATATCCAGCATACTACCTTTTTTTTTTGTGGGCCTGTGTAATACTCTTAATTGCCATGGCGTAAATTTTTTAAGATCAATAAATCCATTATTTCTTTTAATATTCATATCTTTAGTGTCGTTCCTGGGTCTTTTATTACCCCGTGCATAAAGAAAAATTGCCGCGCCTGTACAGGCCGCCGTTAGAAGAAAAGGTAAATTGAGGTAAAAAAATTGAAGAACAGAAAAAGGTCCTTACTTTTATAATACATTACTCAGTCCTCTATTCAGTATTCCAAAATACCTTTTTTTCTTTTATAAATATTATTAGAGAGCAAAAATCCCCCCACCCCTAAAATTTCACGCGCTGGTTTATTCCGTTTTGGTACATTCTTGTTTCGGCACCTAATAAAATTTTACCTGCCTGACCCTTTTTTTCTGGTTTGGACACCTCGGCAAAAATGTATAATTATCTTTTCTCGTTTGGTACCCTAACGGTGGGAATAGTATTCTTTAGTGTATTTATAACGTGTGTAGTAGTCTTGGGTTTAATTAAAGAATTTAAAAAAGGCGTTGTTTATCAGAACTAACCATACTCTGTAATAATATCATAACTATTGTAATTTAGGATTGTCACCGATTTTGGAGTCTTTATACATGGGTTTTATTTAAATTCGCATTTGGCTAATGCGCATTACAGCGCTCATGTAAACTTTGAATGAATATGTCCGTCTAAATTATTAAATTATACATATCTACACCTTTAGGGCACTAAACAAGAAAAAATAATTATGCATTTTGTCCAGGGGACCAAACCAGAAAAAAAGGGTCCACTCAGGTAAAATTTTATTAGGTGACGAAACAAGAAAACACTAAAGCGCTGAGTCGTTGGGACCGACGCTGACTTCGTTTAAATCCAGGCCAGACCAAAAAATTATTTATAAAGTTTGGTCAGAGTGGTCAGCCTAACAAAAGACAGTCAAAACGTGTAAAATGTATCGACGTTAAAGTCCCGCAAAGACCAAGGCGCCACACTTTACCGTCTCCTACGCAACCGCAGACTAGCGGACCCCAACCAGTTGAATAATAGGAATGAAAACGACCTTTCCTGGTTTGGGGCCTGGTCTTGGGTTGTCGTGAATAGGACATTCGTGGTTCGGAACCCACGTTAAGCTGTAGGTCCCGTCTGGCTGACATTATCCAGACGTAAAGGAAGGGTCCAGTATAATTCCTTCACTTACGGTTCCCAACAGAGAAATTTGTGGTGCTGCACGTATGCATCCCTATGCGGTCCAACTGGACAGGCCCTGAACTTTCCATTTTGTTCGTTCTTTTATCTCTAGAGTTTTTAGAATGTGAAACCTGCTTCCCACGGAAGTCTTTCCTTTCCCCCAAATCTTTAAGTTTTTAGGTCCCGTGTTAACAAACTCCCTGTTACCTCGCTTAAGACACCCACGGTCCGTTAGTATTTAAAATTTTAGCCTTCGTGGATTGTCTAAAAATAAAAAAAAAATGTGTACCCTACATATTGGTTTTAAATTTCTAATTAGTAAATATTTAAAAAAACTTTACTTTTTCACATTTATATAAGTTGCTCTTCAGAAATATTTTTTTTGACGTTAGTAAACGTGACATTTATGGACAGAGTTCGGAACTTTAAAGTTGTACTTTTTTTGAATTTTCAAACGCCGACAGTAAAACGTATTATTTTTGCCGCCACTTGCGCAGTGCAAATGCAATATGGAAACCGTTTTAAGCTTACAAGTTAAAAAAAAGGTAAATTTTTGGAAAAAAACACATTGAGAGAAAGAGAAAATTTAAAAGTTATAAAGGGCGCATCAGTGACTGTGACTATTTAGCACCCTTTCTAGTGGGTTTTTTCGTCCTAATTCTGTATCTTATTTAAATAAGGTGCAGAGCGTTTATGTATCTTAAGAATAATATTATGTTGTCGATATTTTTGCGTGAAGGTTCCAATGCTTTTTAATGTTGCTTTGATCGATGGTAAAGTGGAGTCTTGTATTTATCAAGTCTTTGCACGATATCATTAAGTGTTCAACAGTTAAAGGGTTGTTGCACAGGGGACATAAGGGATGATTTTCACTAGAAACTTACATATTTTCTAATTAAAACTTTAAAATATATAGTTAGCACTTGTCTGTGACAAAAAGTCATGACAAATATAATTTTTAACATTACGTTTTTGAATTGCACTATGTATTTGCAAAAGTAACCTAATTTAACTACCAGTTTGAAAATAATAGCTATTTATGTATCAAGGGCGTTACTAGGACTATAATGCCCTGAAGGTCGAAATAGCCCGAGGGCCCCTGGCCAGCTTGCAGACCGGATAGATTTCGACCTGATGGGCATTATAGTCCAGTAAAGCTCGTGTTGCATACAATTCTTTATGTTTTACCCAAAAAGAGTTTTTCAATGACTAATTACATTATTTATTCGCAATATAAAAAATAAGTTGCACCTGAACCTGTATACGTAAGTAGATAATGACTGGTGTTAAGTTTGACTTTGATGTTTCTATGAGTTAGTCAGTTGGCATTTTTATTTAACGATTTGCTCAAAATGGAAGAAATTCCACAAAATATAAGAGAAAAGGCCATAAATGCGACCGAAAATCTTTTGCCAGTTAAATCAAGGCAACAGTATGATCGGGAGTATGGCATATTTGGTATTTGGAAAGATGCGAACGCAATTCTTCAAATAACCGAAACCGTTTTAATGGCATATTTTCAGGAACTGGTAATATATTGATTTTATTTTAATACATATGTTTGTATACTGTAAACTTGATCTTTATTGTGAGAGAAATAAAATTGGATAAGCAATAAAATTTCCATATTAGCGCATTAGGGCATTATAAGCGGGCATTATCATAATGCCCGCTTATAATGCCCTAGGAGTGATAGCGGGTATTATTGCTACCATAACATATTCCGTTTATAAGGTATTACAGATCAATAATAGATGGGTAAAACATAAAGGACTTTTCTTAATTGATTTTTTAAGGTCTAACCTTCTTTTTTATCTTTTTATCAAGCTATGTACATATCATTCGTCACTTTATTTTACAACGTTGCACATTAAAACCCGAAAAATCATTTCAGATGGTAAATTATACTTTCTAAACATCCATAAAAACTAGAATCAAAAAACACTTTTAAATAATGACCCCAGTTTATTATATTTAAATGACTAAGGCATAATATGTGCATCCCGCTATTATATAAAAGTTTTATTGTGACAAGATTCCGTGTCATTTACTGCCGTTGTTATTTATGATCATGGCGCATTTATAACGCTTTGCCCCGAAAAACGCCGTAAACTATTAAAAAATTTGTCTAGGTGGTCAGTAGCGTAGTCTCTTTTAGCGATATTTATCTTTATTTGGGCTTTTATAGCAGTATTCACTAATCTCTGACAAATATTTATCAAACTTATAGCCTGCCTAAAAAGTAGGCTATTAGTCTGATAAATATTTGTTAGAGCTTGGTGAATACGGCCGTTATAGCCTATGATTCTAATAGAAAGCTACCTGCCTTCATCTGTTTACCGGATAAAAACTATTTTATAATAAATATAGTACTTAAACAAAGGTATTGCTACAGGGTTGCGTAAAAAATTATGGTCAAGGCTATAGTAGGGGAACTCAAGATGCTAAATGGGAAGTTACTCGAGCGTCATAGAGACCGATTGGGTTGCAAAGCTTAGGTGATAAGGAGAAAAAAATGTTAATATCACTAAATTAACTATGTCTACTACAGGGTGTTTCAGAACTATGGGATCAATCTTCAAGGTGTAATTTCCTATGTTATTTTATGAAAAAAGTTCCTATAAACATATGTCCAGAGTTGCTTTCTTACTAAGATACAGGGCGTTAAAATTTAAGAAAATTTTTTTCCAGATATTTTTAATATGCTTAGGCCGATTTGAATAAAATTTAGTACATTTATTTAAGGTTTTAAGGTGCTTATGTAGCACTAACCATATTGGTATTATTGGGTCCAGTGGCGACTCAGTGGTCACCGCAACATATACTACTGAGCAAAAAAAAGTACACCATTGACCTTTTATATAAGTAGGCAATTAAAATCCAACTTTTTAGTCTCTTACAATTTTTTCGTATGTCGCTTTGTTTTCGAGAAAAACAAATTAAAGCCACTTTAAGTCATTCTAAAAAGTAGCCTTAAACCGCATATAATAAAATCTTAAATTAAAAAATAAAGAATATCGATCTTAGTAAATAGTTGCCTATGGGTACTTTTTAGAAGAAATTAAAGTAGCTCTAATATTTTTTCTCGAAAACAAAGGTAAATACAAAAAAATTTAAGAAATTAAAAAATTGTAATAATAATTGCTAAATTATAAAAGAATATAAAAACTTTAAAAAGTCAGTGGCGTAGCTTTTTTCTCAATAATATAAGTTGCGGTGTCCAATGAGACGCCACTGGACCCAATAATAACATTGTCCTTAGGGCTAAATAAGCGCCTTATCAATTTAAATAAATGTACCAAATTTTATCCACATCGGCCCAAGCATATTAAAAATTCTTGGAAAAAACTGATTTTTTGACTTTTAACCTGTCATATTTCGAGTTCCTTACATGATATCATAGGGAATTTTTGGGAAAGTATTTTTGTACCAAAATAAAGGTATGTACATTCAGCTTATCCGATTCCGAAGTGCAAGTCTAAATTCATTGGGCTAAAGCAGCTATATATTTTTAAAAACGTCAAAATATACTGTTATTATTTTGGCTTGTGGAAATTATTCGAATTTTGTATTTTTGTTATCCTTTAATTATTTTCTTTAAAATAATTTAAAAAAATAAACACGCTCGAGAATGTCAAAATTACGTTTTTACAACTTTGTATATCTCCGCTTACCGTCACTCTTAAATTGTTAGATTAGTAGAATATACACTGTTTAGCATGTAATTAAGTCACCCTGTTTTAATCTGACGCGCTAGAATATATTTTTGTTTTTACGATCGCTTCTGTATATGGGGCTCATATTTCGTGGAGGTATTTAATCCGGTATATTAATATGCCGCGCTGAAGTAACTTCCGAAACCCTCCTCCTGGGCTCCTCAAGATTTTTGTCACAGCTTGCATAATGGCAATTTTAATTATTTTTTTACCTAACATGTTTTTGTCAAAAATTAAAATATTTTATAAATGATTAGAAAAGACACAACCACACAACACAGATAAATGCAAAAACAAAAAAAAATTATGCAAATACAATACATGTGCGAACATTTGCCACTATTCCAATTAGTTCTTCTTTTATACTTGTAATAAAAACTATTCTTGACAAGCAGTCGAAATCATTACATACAGAAATAAAAGATACCTAAAGCTCCTTACTGCTTGTTATTTCCTTGCACTGCAAGGCAGCATTCGTCGGAACACTGCCCGATCCGGCAATGCAGATTTTCACACTAGCCAAAGGTTTTTTCGGAGTTAATTTAGATCACCAACTAGTAGGCGATAACTGAAAACTCCAAAAATGTTTTAAGAAATAGAAATGGCGTATAAGCGAAGTGGTTTAGTCTCTATCCCACCCTCTGTCGACAGTGTAAAAAAAGGCAACCTAGGTCCGTTTATCAAATACTTATTAAAATAGGTATTATTGACAAGCATTCGAAATCATTATACAAAAATGAAAAGGAGCAAAAGCTCCTTACTGCAAAAAGCAGTAACTTCGAAGAAAAACCTCTGGCTAGTGTGAAAATCTGCATCGCCAGATTGGACAGTGTTCCGACGGATGTTACCTTTCAGTGTAAGGAAATAGGAAGCAGTAAGGAACTTTATCTCTTTTCATTTTTGTATAATGATTTTGAGTGCTTGTCAAGAATACTTATTTTTACAAGTATTTGATGAACGGACCTAGGTTCACTTATTTTTCACACTGTCGACAGAGGGTGGGATGAATAATAAGCTACCACGCTTATGCGCCATTTCTATTTCTTATTACATTTTTTTGTTATCGCCTAAGCGATGAGAACCAAAATAGTTCGAAACCGGCCTGCGGTTGGTGATCTCAATTAAAGGTAGGTTTACATCTGACATTTATTGCATGATATTTATGTCAAACAGAAATGTAAACAATGAAAAATTCTATCAGATATACATTTTTAAATATCATGCAATAAATGTCAGATGTAAACCTACCATGACTCCGAAGAAAAACCTTTGGCTAGTGTGAAAATCTCATAGATAGAAGTATTTTTCGGATTTTTACGACCTCGCGCAGTGGTTGGACGAACATGTGCACTTAAAAGCCGTGGCAAAATACAAGCACCGGCACCCCGTACCCTTCGTTCGCGGTCTGACCGTAACGCTCATTAGCTACCGTATTTTGAACAGAAAACCAGGACGCCGTCGACAATTCTTCGAGATCAGTAGGAAATCTGCATCGCCAGATCGGATGGTTCTTCTTTTTGAATTTTCATAAATGCATTTTGCATTGCCTTATAAACCTATAGGATCAAATTAAAATACCACCGATTAAATTAGCTTAATACTGTAATAAGGGAGGTTTCGCATAGAAAAATATTTGTGGTTATTTAAACAGATATTTTTTTGTTTCGTTTTGAAAAATGGATTTTAATGGATAATGGTAAGTTAGTGACCAAATGACCTTTTATGGACGAGCCGCGCCTAGTTCCTATTAATATTAATAATATTAACCTTGCTTGGTGTTATTGTTGAAAGGAGCGTACAGGTCAGATTGAAACCATTTTTACAAGCTTTTATTTAACTTGCTATGTATGTATGTACGGGTGGAATCTTGCAACTCAATTTTGAGGCATATATCCTTAACCAATTGAGCTAAAATTTTGGATACACGTGGATGACAATGCATGATAAGCTGTGACCTCATTCTAAATACAACATGACGGTAAACTCAAGATGGCGGACCAGGTATTATTAATGCACTTCTACAATATGGGTATCAAATGAAAGGGCTTACTGAAAGTAACTGGAAAAATAATGTACCTTTACTCTAAATCCAACATGACGGAACACCCAAGATGGCGGACTAGTTATTTTTAATGCATTTCTACAATATGGATACCAAATAAGGGGCTTGCTGAGAGTAACGCGATTTTAAACGCTACATGGCCAAACACCTAAGATGGAGAACTGGATATTTCTAATGCACTTCTAAAATATGTATATCAAATAAAACGGCTTGCTAAGGGAACTCTAAAAATAAAAATAAAACTTTAAATCTAAAATGGTAGACTGATTTGATAAATGAATCTATTCTTTTTTTTTTTTGAATTTTAAACTAATTGTAAGGAAATACGAGTACTTAAATTTTGCGACAAGATTTTAAATCATTTGAATTGTATAATGAGGTTAAATGTTGATAGTCAAAGTTTCAAAGAAAAAGTTTATTTTATTCTTTTTAGTGAATTTTAATAATAGTTTATTATTTGACGATTTTATAACATTTAAATTATTAAACGGTTTAACTTAGCTTGACCTGTTTATTATTTGATATTTATTTATTTGGGTCAAATTTAGTAATTGAAATTTGGACCCCCTTCCTGACGACAGATCAATATAAAATTCGGTACACACTCTTAATCTTGATGACAATACAATGTAAAACGTTCTTTATAATTGTAAATCCCAGATTGCCGCCGATACAAAATGGCGGATTACATATAACTTCACTACAACTTCAATATTAGTATTAAATGAAAGGGCTTGATGGGGAAAATAGAGCTTGCTGTAAATAAAAGTAAAATCCAAGATGGCCGCCGCCACAAAATGGCTAATAATCTATATTTCACAACCACCTTAATATAGGTATCTATTGAAAGTAATTGGTTAGTAGAATAGGGCTTATTTTTAAATAAAGAAAGTAAATAAAATAAAAAGTATCAAATAACAACAAAACTGTTTTTTATGTTAAACGGTTTTATTTTACTAAAAGCATTTAAATAATTCGGTAAGTCCTAGGTACCGGATCGCCCCAATCTTTTATCAATCTGGGGTATTGATCACACAAATAATAAAATCATTGGTTAATTCTGGTTAGGTATAGTGAGGCATAGAATAAACTCAGTAGAATGAGAAATATCAACCAACAACAAAACTGAAAACTTGAAATTAAATTATGTTTATTTTTTATGTTAAATGGTTTTATGGTACTAAAAGCTAATAAATAATTTTGTAACTCATAGCTCAATCTTTTCATCGATCTGAAGTATTGATCAGGTATAGTGAGGCATAGAATAAACTCAGTAGAATGAGAAATATCAACCAACAACAAAACTGAAAACTTGAAATTAAATTATGTTTATTTTTTATGTTAAATGGTTTTATGGTACTAAAAGCTAATAAATAATTTGGTAACTGATAGCTCAAGCTTTTTATCGATCTGAAGTATTGATCAGGTAAATAATAAAATCCTTTTTCATCATAATGTTTACACTACGGCCAATGATTTTTGTTTGATCAATACCCCAGATTGATAAAAAGATTGGTGGGATCTGGTAGCTAGAACTTACGAAAATCTTTTCATACAATAACCGTTTAACATAAAATGTGTTTTTTATATCATTTAAGTTGGATTTATAGATTGATGTTTCTGTTTCGGTTTCTGATATGGTATATAAAAAACGTTGTTGTTTTATCTTCCAACTGAAAACATCAAATGGCAAACGGAAACAGAAACGTTAATCCATAAATCCATAAATTATTCTACCATAGGCTGGCGGTCTATAAGTTAATAAACTGTTTTACTAAGAAAAAACACTTATTTCGGAATATTTGTTGAAGACTAATTAATTTATTTAATAATTATAATCAATTCCTTATGTTCATTTCAAATTATATATTTTAATGTAATGAGGTTTACAGAACAACCGTAAACTCGAGGTACCGTATTTTGCTTTATTGTCTTTCGGATTATGGCATTATATGTAGTAATTTTAATGCATTTGCTATTGTGACTTGAAAATTATATAGGAAATGCGTATTTCGTGTAACTTATGGGTTTATTTATTAATATTATGGTTTTTGGCAGTTTGTATCCGTTGCCGCCTTTTACGTCAAGAAAAACAAAAACGTTTAGACAACCAAAAAATACAAATTTATTAAGTAAATTAATTTCCTTTAAAAGGTATAAAAATTTGAAATATTGAGCAATATTATGTTTTCTTAAATGGGACATCCTGTATATTTGTGGTAAAAATTATTTGTGGTTTGTGGAGAAATTAATGGTTATGTAATGGCTTGCAAACGTCATTTTTGACATAAAATTTAAAACAAGTTAAAAACGGTTGGACTTAGGTATAGAACATTATTACAAGATATACACATATACACACATTTATGTTTAGAATTTTACGCAGAATCTAAAAAATAAATAATATATAAGGTGTTCCATTTAAAATAAAGATGTTGACATTACCGTCCGGTATAACCGATAGTGGTAGAGCTGTCAAAATGTTTTATTTGTATGTCCCCCACTGACTTTATAAAGTTACCAAATTTTTAAAATTATCCAAAGCGTACTTTTAGAGAAATCGATCGCTGCAGTTCCCGGTGGGACATCCTGTATATTAATTTTTTCGTTAGTTACAAAATTCCAAAATAAAAAAAGGTAAATCTAAAAAATATATCAATGTTTAAAGCTTGATTACTCGAAAACGTTTTGTCTGGCGAAAATTTTTGAGAAGACGTTTTTGTAGGCAATTTAATCCTCTGAAGATATGTGTGCACATAATTTTTTTACTTCCCTAGTTAGGGAGCTTTGACGCAAAAATAAAAGTACAAATAAAAAATCTAAATTAAAGGAGAGGGACTTTTAAATATTAATATTAAGGGCTTAAATCTTTACGATTTTTTCTTTTTGTCACCACAAAGAATATTTTCGGTATAATATAAAAAAAACGATTTTTTGGCCCAGTCTTCTGTACATGACATATAAAGCCACTAGGCTTTTATCTGGTTTTCACTTAATTTAGTAAGCAAGCACGTTTTATTTTGGAGTTTAAATTTTAATAAACCTCTACCGGATATAATAGATAAACATGTCCAACATTAGAGCAGGTACAAACCAAACATAAAAGAATTTATAAACGGGCTTATTTTAAAAAATAACATTTTTTAAAAGGTTAATCCTAAAATAATGAGCCTTTCTCTTTACCTAAGCTTCCTTAGTAGTAGCTGTACAAATATTTAAACAAATACATGGCTTACAAGCGTTTTAAACTAAGAAAAATGTTTACAAAGTGCCTTTTGTATTTAGATTTTTGTATTTACAGTTTCCAGAAACTTGTAGCTCATTAACCCTCATTATGTAATGTTAACGAAGTAATTATATTTTATTATTTTTGTCCTTTTTTCAGCCGACTTTTTGTGACCGTAAATTATTCTTCTTGTAATAAAGAAATGCTTGAAGGTCGTGAACAGAGGCGTCGCACTGATAAAAATAAAGAAATAAATTAATTTTAAACCAAAAAAAGAAAATATATGTTGATACCCAGAAATACCGTTAAAGCAACAAAAGTGTTTTTAGAGATAACATTTATAGCCTTGGTATATTGTCAACACCTTGTATAGGGGGTATGTAAAATTAAATAATTTCAAGATTTTTTAAATATTTCGGTATTAAAGAAAACACATCTTAAAATAAAAATTTCTAGGTTAAGTGTCTTCAATTATCAAAATAAGCGAATTGGCCCAATAATTAGAATTAGACAAAAATTAAAAAATGGTCCAAGAGCCCGTGAGCGGCAGACCTTCGTTATTTTGTAAAATCTAAAAGTTATCAGAGCATGCTCCCAACATAGGTAGAAGCAATGATAGACTATGAAGTTTTACTCATAGTGTTTTTGACAGGTACCAGATATCAAAGGTAAATTAATTCCTGGCACCCTTGGTTCATCCCAAAATGTTTATCTGCCAAGGTGTTGGAACAGTCAAAACTGACTGGCGACCAAGGAAATGTCTTCTAATAAGTACCCAAGTAACTTTATTTAAAATTGAAGCTTTTACAAAATGACAATAGTTAAGATTTCAATTTATTAACCTTTGGTACCTGGTGTACCTGTCAAAGACACAATAAGTCAAACTTCATAGTCTACCATCGCTTCTACGTAGGTTGGGAGCATGCAGTGAAAAACTTTCAGCTTTTACAAAGGTCTGCCGCTCACGGGCTCTTGGACTATTAGCAATAGTGCCGAGTTAAGTTTGAATATTCGGTACTCAATCATGTTTTAAAACGAAAATACAGAAAACAATGTTAAGAATATCTCTAAAGCAATCATAAAAAAAATGTACAAGCCTTATACACATTTTATGACTTTTACCGTTTCTACCGCTGACGCTTGAATATTTTCTATTAACTATTAGAATTTTCTGCTTATGTGAGTATAGGATAATAAAAGGTAAGTGTAAAGCAATAATATGTGGCAATTATTACTTTATTTTCTATCAAACTGGACTTTCATCTTTCTTTTCCCTTACTTTTCATTAAAAAAAATGATTTTGATAAATACATTTTGTGTTACAGTGACTATATTTAAGAGGATACTTAGAAGTAATTGCTAAGAAACAAATAGAGGAGAAGGTGGTACGGAGACCCCCACTTTGTTTTTAATTTCTGGTATAAAAACCAAAAGGAATACAAATCTCAATAATATACGCCGGTTTTTGTATTCATTTGCCTATATATTATTTACCATTTAAAAAATGCGGGGGATAATTACAACAATGTATGTTTTAAAAAAAACACTAATTTACCAATTTGTGATCAAGTGAGGGTTATATGGCACACTGGGGGACAAATTAAATGTATTAAAGTTAACGACAAAAATCGGAAATATAATATTTCCCTTTTAGGACCCGCACAGTCGGTATGAGCACATATGTAACAACTTTAACACTGAATCCACTTTTGTGGAATAATGGGTGTCACAAAATAAGAAAATATACAAAATGTGTCCTCAGGTACTGAACGGACATTTTCATCAGTAGGCCAAATTACCAATATGGTGAAATCTATAGTATAAAACATCGAATATTCTAAATATGTACCTTAAAAAATATTGTTACGGACATTAAAGATACATGTTTTTAGTTTATAAAATTGTATAAAGTTAGGATCTTTTAATTAAGTTTGATAATTTATTTGGATAATTTACCTTGGTTTTTCCAAATTCTTTCATCACTTTCGAAGATTTCCGAAAGCGCTCGAATTATCCTTTGAGAACTTTTATTCCATCTTGTACTATAGAATGTTCGTGATATTTCTGGAATTCTTTGGACTTTTCTAAGCTACTATAAAAGGGCGATGGAAAACCTTGAAATGGTTAGTAAAGTTTTGACTGTTGTGGTGTAAACTTTGAGACATTGACAACTAACTACGAAAACTAAATATTTTGTCGTTGTTGTAACCATAATTACGTTGCATTGTTAATAAAAGGTTTTAAAAAAGAAGAGAGGGGTTTTATACAAGGTGTTTCGGAACAGTATTATAGGGAAACGTCAATTAAACGCAGTGTCCAGCTCTCTGCTGTTATAATTTGGCTTAACTGAATTATTAAATAAATTGCGCATAACAACAGTTTTCGTGAGTTCGCGCTTTAACCCAGCCTGTCAATGTCAAATGTTTTGGGTGTTGGACTGAGCAAACGCGTCACATTTTTTGTCAAACAAGTTTACCACAATGTTTTAAATGCAATTTTTAAACATTGTGCCAAAAATGATGGTACAGCCACAAAACCTTAAGACATATGGGCATGTTTTGGGATCGGATTGAGCGGGTTTCGTAACTGTAACCATTATGATTTTCGGCACAATGTTTAAAAATTGCATGTTTGCACATTTTGGTAAACTTGTCCGACAAAAAAGGGACGCGTTTGCCCAGTCCGACAACCCGAAACATTTGACATTGACAGTATGGGTTAAAGCGCTGCTTTCATATATGGCGGTATGAATATGCGTGGTAGACTCGCCACAAGGAACCCCCTAAAAGATTTTAAAAGTGTTATTATCATGAAGTAAATTTCATTACTGGCACAGCGACCATAATGTTCCCTTTTAAAAAAGTTTCACCAAATCGCGTAATTTTAAATAAAAAATATCAATGCGGGTCGTAATACCTGCGGGAACCTGTAGCTTTTTCTTCAAGTAATCGTTAAGTTAAAAGACCGTTAACATACTTTAAATAAACTAATTTGGTTGAAGCTTTATTGTTAAACATTACGTGGAAAACTAATTTGTTGTCTAATAAACATCTTTCACATTTTATCATCTCAATTCTCCCATCTATATTACACAAATTTAATAACTTGCTGTACATTTTCAATATAAAATAATATAACTACCAACGAGACTCTAATTATAGGTTAATTTTAAGTTAACAGGATAAATTTCTACATGGGATTCGCGCATCATACTTAATAGAAAATTGTTAATCTGTAATCAAGAGGATATTCTAACATGCACTCACTTTAATATAACAAATTCCTTAAACTATCTTCATATTTATAATTTCTGGGAATCTTATCTTAATATTAGTGGAGCTCCAAAAGCTTTTTAATAGTTATTTTTACTAACAAATTCGCAAAGTGATAGTTTTCCGCAAGCAAAAGCAGTTAGAACTGAAGATAAAATATGTTATGTATTGATTTGGCGGATTTATTTAATTGATGGTATTTATTTGGGTACTTGCCAAAAACGGGTCATTTTCTCTAAAACAAAATAAAGAACCCCCTAAAAAACACAAAAAAAAATAAAACAAATATCTAGAAAACTACAAATCGACGTATCGGTGGCAAGTCTGTCACCAATAAATTGCATAAAAATTTAATAGTTAACTACTATTTTAGGTTTACAGTTTAAGCTTTAATTTCTGGATATTCTAAAAAAACCTTTTACATTAAATGTCAAATTTTTTGTTGTGCCCTAGTGACATACGTAACTGGTTGCTGGTGTATTTATTATTTATATAACAAAATAGGTGATGACTTACTTGATTTTGAGTTTTCCTAAAGACACTTTAGCATCAAGCAAAGGTAACCATGGGTTATTTAATTTACAGATATTGATGCTACACATTTACCTTTATTCAATAATATGTAGGTACGCACTTTCTTTAATTTTGCGTTTTTAAAACAAGTTTCCTTTGTTAAAATACTTGAAGCATTTCATTTTATTTTGTGATTGTTTTCATTGGTGACAAATTTTTGATTTGTGGATTTCTGTGTTTTTAATCAATATTAAAATAAATTTGTAATAGGTCTATTTTAATTATGTCTCAGGTTTGGATTTTTAAATTTAAGAAAACAGTTGTTTATCAACTCAAGTGTGCGCAAGTGTAAGGAACAATACTTTTTTCACAAGTGTGCGCAAGTGTAAGGAACAATATTTTTTCCACAAGTGTCTTATAGTGTATAAACGCTTATTTTTAGTAAGTCTACCGATTTGTTATAGCAAAATAAAGCGTAAATAATTTCGTGTCTGTATGGAAAAATTCATTTGTTACAAACTGTATCAGCTTCGGGGAATTTATTTAATTTCTTAAAATGTTTTTCTTTACTGATGTTTTTTAATTTAAAATTTAAAGAATAGGAAAACTGAATACTAAAACGTTACTTGTATTTTACCAGTATTAATGCTTTTACAACGGACTGTACATTTACAAAATTCTAAAACGTGTCTATTACACAGCCCCACAAATAAAAAAAGTTCCAGCTCTGAAAGAAAGACCATGATTAATGTTTTTGGGGTCGCTGAATCCAAATCTAGGGTCGGTTTGACCCCATCAGTTTACGGTCAAGGTCATTTTAAGGTCAAGTCATCAAAATGCATTTAAAAAAGACGACAAATCGATATTTGTATGTTTTTAAAGTCACTAAGTCTGAATCCGGGATCAATTTAACCCTATCAGGTCATGGCCAAGGTCATTTTAGGGTCAAATAATCAAAGTTCACTAAAAATAGACCACAATCGTGGTATCTTTATGTTGTTAGAATTCAAAGTCAAATCGACCCCATTAGTTCGTTCATATCAAGACCAAATCATCAAAATTTGTCAAAAAACAGACCACAATCTTAGTATCTTTTCTGTTTTTGGGGTAGCTGAATCCGAATTTGTGTTCAAATTGATCCCATCAGAATAAGCTCAAAGTCATATCAAGGTCAAATTATCAGAAATTATCGAAAATAGAACACACTCAAGATATCTTGAGGTTTTCTTTGGGTTACTGACCTTAAAATGAAATTGACCATGACCTGATGTGATCAAACTGAACCCGGATTTAAAATCAGCGACTTCAAAAACAAAGATACCACGATTGTGATGTATTTTCGATAAATTTAGATGATTCGACCTTTAAATAACCTTGACCCAGACTTCATTGGGTCAAACCGACCACAGATTCGGATTCAGCGACCCCAAAAACATAAAGATATCCTCACCTAGTTCTTTGGACTTTCAATTTCTTTTTTGTAAAGCTGTGATTGACCTTGAATTGACCTTGACCATGACCTGATGGGGCCAAACTGATCTCAAATTTGAAGTCAGCTACCCCAAAAACTTTAAGGAATCATGGCCTTTCTTTTAGAGCTGGAACAATTTTTTGTTTATGTGACTGTATTATTTTAGACAGCGCAGAGCATCAACGCATAGTTCATGGATTCAGTCGCTTTTCTTTCCGGTCCGCGACACACACCGCGCCGCCACACGACTTGGTCATACGGCTCTTAAAGGGGATATATATGCTGCTCGAACAGTGACGAAATAACCATTGGCCTAGACACAAACGTTTGTAGGTTAATAGGTATTTACATTACGCGGAAGGAAAGTGCCACTTTTCCTCCCGGGGATGGTTTGAGCAATCATCCAAGGAAGGAAAAGGTACTTTACTCTAGGAGGAATGTTTGTCATTTTTTCTACTACCCTTTTGCGACATTTTCATGGAAATATTTGGCTGCAGTATTAGAAAAAAAACATTTTAATTTAATTCGAGGGTCCCTGTTTTTACCTATTCGGTAAAAAAAAATATTATCATTCCAAAGCAAAATGGACTCTGAAGGCGACGACATGTCCCTCAAAATATTTGGAAACTGCAAAGATAGTATCATTTAAAATTTTGTCAAAAAGATCTCGCGAATGATATAAAAAAGTATTTAAGCAGTGGATGGAAGAAAACCATGTCAAAAGAATTTCCAGCGATGCCGTTTTTGTATATTTTTTGAAAAAAGCAGAAACTCTAAAAGGATCCATGCTCTGGAGCAAATACAATATGTTACGTTCATGCGTAAATATTAAAGAAAATGTAGACAATAAGTTCCTTAAGTGGTACCTTTTGTAAAGAAGCAAGTCTCTGAATTTAAGTCAAAGAAAGCCTGTACGTTTACAAGAGAAGATGTTTACAAGTTTATGAGTTAATCTCCTGCAAGATTAGTATTACTTACATACGAAGGAAAGGACAAATAATTTCCTAAGAGAAATTAAGTTGTAAGCTGGGTTACCGCTCTTTTCGTATATGAATGTATGCACGTTTCCTCCCGGGGAGAAAAAGTGCGGCTTTCCTTCCTCATACAGGGCATGAAAAGTCTAGTTTTGATAAAGGTAGTAGAAAAATAATATTTTGTAATAAATGAAACAGCCACGCAAATCATTAACCTCCCAGATAATCATTAAAAAGTCGAATATATTTAGTACGAATAAAGTTACATACTCAACAACATACTCCGCTCCTCTAACTATAAAAAGTGCTAATCTAGTTAAAAAGCAGCAACTCTCGCGTTTCGAACGTCCATTAAACGAAAGAGGAAGCAATCATTGATTGAGCGCATTCAGTTGGCGATCGGATCGATTTTTAATAATCTTAATGGTGTCGAGTTTAATTACGGAATAACAGTACAAGTGGCATCGTATAAGAGCCTCTTTCAAAGGCCCACTGAAAGAGTCGATTGATGAGTTGCTATACTATCTTTTAAATGAAAAAGTTAGCTTAAGTATGGTTATTAGTGAAGTATATACAAACTAATTGAAAATGGTAAAATAGTAAAAGAAAATCAAAATTAATCAATGAATTTTAAATACTTTGCATTTAGCAGCCATTGTAAGTAGTGTCCCCCTTCCACCTAAAAAGGTCAAGAATCATATACACAGTGTGGTTATTTAACATAAAATTAATTACCAACGTTAATAAGCATTACTAAAAGTAGCAGCCTATTATCGGGTATTTTTTTCTTTTAATTTTTTATTACACATTGTTTCAATTTTATTTAAACGCGACTTTCTCGAAAAAACACAAAAATGTCTTTTGGATGGATAGAAGTCATCCCCCAAATTTATTAAAAATGTCTTAATTGATATAAAAGTTATTATAAGAAAAAAACATTTTTATTTAATTTTTACCACCTCGTAGTCTACTAACTAAGACGTTTAGGACTCTTTTTCTATAAAATTTTATTCTTATATTTTCTTTAATGTGTGTCGCTAGAGTTGTGGACATCCTGTATTTTCCAAGATTTAAATTCCTATCATTCCTGTTATAACACCTTTCTTATATCGCATATCTACAGTGTTTTAAAAACTTTTATTAAACATTGGCATGAGCTCTTGGGGGCAAAAAGAAGAGAAAATATAACAAAAATTGGCGCTTAACATTTTGAAAATATGAATTAAGGGGTTTTTGAGGATTCCCATTCCAATCCTGATCTGAAAAAATTAAAATAGGACTTAATATCCGTTTTTTAAAAACTAAGTAATTTTTACCCCCAAGACCGCATGCCAATGGTAAATAAAAGTTTTCACCAAGCCAAATACTACATTTCTCTAACGACAATAATCACAAAAATTTAAAGAAAGTCGCATTATTTATATTATGTTTCTAAATCTCAATATTACATATTGGTGAATCCACTATAAAGGTTTTCCCACAATTATTATGTAACAACCTATTTATCTATTATTATTTTTAATTATCGTCAAATGAGCAGACCGAAGGTAAAGCTAAACGAAATTCCCAGACTTGACCAGAACCAGAAGGTTGTTAACGACTCGTCCGCACATCGTCGCCGTCGGTTGCGTCGTCGGTTCGTGGGGCGGGAGAATCACGAAGCCCCACGTATAATTACAGGTGAAACTTAAACAAACAAGCGCTTGTTGACTGGATGACCCGACCTGTTGAAAATCAGAACCGAAAAGTCGCTGAAGCAAATGCTGTGTTCATAGATCGTAGATTTTTCAAGTAAAGAAATTTTTCAGATTGTTTAATATATTTTTGTATGACCGGGCGTAAAATACAATTTTACGCCCTAGGGCAAAAAGTTTTAAAACGTCTGCATTTATAAATGAGTGCGTAAAATAGCCCTTTTACGCCCTAGGGCAAAAAGTAATAAAAGCGCCCGCATTTATAAATTTATAAAACAATAAAATTAAATAATTAGCAATTTATTTTAATTAAACATTTGTTTTAGGTTTACTGATTACTATTTGAAACATTAAATGCTGGGAAATATTTTCCTTACTACAGAAAATACTTGTATATTAATTTTAGTCGTACAAAAATATTGTTTGCACCTCCGACGTAAAGCACTTTTACGCTCATAGCTGATTGTTGCCCTTGCGGAGCTCGGGCAACAACTTTTAGCCGTGGGCGTAAATGTGCTATTTTATGCCTTTGGTACAAAAATAACTATTTTTCTTTGACCTTTAAAAAATGCTTTTTAATCATTATATTGAAGATAAACTACTACATTTTGGTATACAGCGTATCTTCGGAAGTTCTACCAAATGGGAAACTTTTTTACAACTTATTAACTTTATGAAAAAAGTGCGTCTTTATAAAAGTCCTGCTTGATGAGAAAATACATTTCTACAAAAAATAACTGTATGTTAGATGTACAGGATGGCTTAAAAAGACTTATTTCTAAATTAATATACAGGATATTTCCTATCTACGGTACGAAACTTTAAAGAGTGATTTCTTTTGTCATTTTAGGAAGAAGAGTTCCTATAAACATATGTTCGGAGTTGCTTTGTTTCTGAAATACAGATGAAGATCATTTTTTTGCTCACCAATTTTTTCTTTTCTACAATACCGTTTGTCTAGAAGGGGCCCGGCGGATATGAGGGCCTTGCAAAATGTATCTCGCCCACATAAAATGTTGATTTTGAACCGCCACTGGATGATAGGATATAAGGTTAATTTAATATGTCTAAAAATCGCATTTGATCTTTATTTACATCATGTGTTTTTTAACAAATCGATAAAATTAGCAGTTAACATGACATTTTCGAACGCCATTTTCTCAAAATCTAATTAAGATAGGTGATAACATGTGGTACATGTATTTCTTAGAATTGCATGTAGAATGGATTAAGAAAAACTATATAAAGTGTTCTTTTAAAATAGCAAAGTTCTACATAAAATCTAAAACATCGAAAATCTGCATCTTATCCAACCACACATCCGAGCAGAATTTCAAAATCATGTAACATTTCTTAAGAAAATAACAGACTTGTTAGTAATCTCGTGAGCACCCGGTATAAATTTATACAATTTAACAGTAACCGTGACATTAACTTAACCAAAAGACTAGGTTACGATAAATTCTGCCATTACTTCTTTTAGTTCATGTGTGACTAAATTTAAAATTCAACACTTTGTGGAATTTTTTTAGAAATTTTTAAATAATAATAATAATTATAATAATTTTGAATGACTTAAATGAAATTAAAATTATCAAATTTATAGATACTAACGTAGAAAAATTAGGGATTTCATCCCTGAAGTCAGAATCCGGCAGACCGTCTATTATGATTCCTTCCTTCCTACCTTATCATCCAATGAAAATGTTTTCGCACGTATACGTTTTTTGAGATGTGTGAACAGCCAGAAGTTAGATAAGTCTAAATCTGACAAATATGTACATTAATTTACTGTTGGTATTTTATTAGAAAAAATGATAGGCTTGAATATAGCACATAAATTCACACGCGAATGTCATGAGCTGGTTTGATAGTTACTAGTTATTTTTAAATAAATTTAAAACAGTAAACATGTTCTTACAAAATCTTATGTATCTAGGGGCTTAAAAATAGTGCTAAAAAACTTTTTGGTGTTTACTTATAAACTTGCTGGGGCTAAGTTGGCTAAAATGATTGTTTTCATCATTTTTCCATTTAGAAACTTAACACCTATTCTAAAAAAAACAATTTTCATGGCCTACTACTCTCTTATAGGGTCTCTAGGTTTTTTATGGTGTGATAGGCTGAAGCTAAGTATCTGAAGCAGAAATAATTTTCCGCCACACCGCTGCTCACATGACATATTGAGTCAAAATTAACTTTTAAAGGGTTTACCCATCGCCTTCTAGATGTAAAATTAAAAAGCTTATTGTAAAAACACGATAAGCCACACAGCCACCAAAATCTGTTTTTTCTCTAATTCATTCAATTATTAATATGATAAGCGACAATAAAAAAGTTTTAAGTATTATCGTTGGAGTTTATTAACTAATTAAAAGGCATTCTAGTTGATTTTTGCTAAAAGTTGATTCAGCACGTTTTTTAATAACTTACAAATTTAATAACTCCAAATTTTGTAATTGTGGCTTGTCGTGTTTTTACAATAAGCCCTTTAATTGCACTAACGGCTTAGTCTCGCGGCGTTGATCATATTCTTACCTGTAATTGCTGTCCCGGTGAGTGACTCCATCTACTAAGCAGTATATTTACTAATTTTGAGATCTTCTGTTTTTGCCTTGTTTATAGAACTTAAACAGCAACATAACCTAACAGACAACCAGGTATACTTCCAACAATTTTTAGAAAATGGTATTTTGACAGTCAGAATTTGGGGTAGAATTACTAATCAAATTGTTTACGTCAATGCGTTTGTTAAAATAATCACGTTCTGCTAAAATAAAGTAAAAAAATAAATCTTGATAACTAACGCTAGATTGACTGCTATTGACTATGGAAAGCCAGTTCTAAATAGTAAATAAATAAAACATCGTGATTACGAAAACTGTTTTCCAAAAAAATAACTAGAAGACTGTCAAAACTGTAAGCAATGGAGAATATTTTTAAAAATGCATTTTCGCATTTTACAAGTACCAGTTGCAACAAAAAAACCCTTTAAAAAGTAAAAATAAGTAGGTAACTACACAGGAAGCTAACCTTTTTCACTTGGACCAGTTTTTAAGTTAAAATACCTTAAGTATGGTCAAAAGTATGTAATTAAACCAGATAAACAAACAAACAGTAGCTATAAACTCCAAAATGTGATAAACATTTTGGTTTACTTAGGTATCCAAATAAACTAATCCTAAAAATGCGGGTTTTTAATTTTACTTACACAAAATACTAATTACCGGTATGAAAAAAATGTTCTTTTTAAAATACCATACCACACACAAACAAATAATTTAATTTATTTAGATACTTGAAATATTTTTCGTTATTATTGGAGCGGGTATCTATTAAAAAAACTTATACGTGCATAAATTTTGGAGTTGCGTTAATCACGTTAAAAATCTGAAATTGTGGTAATACATAATCTTTATCATAATTTACTATTTTTTAAGTAATTAAGTATTGGGATAACGTTGTTTTATACCATATTCAATTTAAATTTTATAATGTACGTTAAATGTGCTGTTTTGTACACAAATCGTAATAATAAGTTTTATTTCTATACGCCTTTAATATCTATTTGCTAATTATTATTTATGCTGCATCACAGACTCAAACTTTTATTTTAAATTAGGTGAGTTGCTATCGAATATGCCAGTATTAAAGAAGTATTTTAAAAGGAGTAAATTTCTTTAGACAAATTGAAAAATAAAACATGAACAATATAATAGTATTTAATCAAAACTTCACATTTAACATAAAAACTTTCTTATGGAAATCTAATTTACTCTTTTCCTGCTATTTCTCTTAAAATCTACCTTATATGCAAAAGACGATTTTATACCGGTGACTTATGCTTCTGTAAAATCTATATTTACTACACCAACATACTTTTTAGAACGATCTAAAAAATACCGCTTGCACATAGCCCTCGTTTATTTAAAAGACAAAACATGGAATAGGTTGATTACTAGGCTATGTAGCTAAGGCCAGTAAAACTACATAAGGAAGAAAACTTAAACTGGTTTTATGTTTAGTGCTAGATGGCTCCACCTAACAAAGCTGGTGAGAATGTTTTCATCGCGGCAGGATAAAATAGTACAATCCTAAACATCTAGAAAGTGGTGGGTTTATCAGAAAAAATAACATGGCAGTGTTTTGTAATAAAACAAAAAATATACAGGGTGGCCGACCATATTCGACACGGTCTGTAGCTGGATAACCATGGGGTTTTTAAAAAAGTTAATACTGAAACATATACAGGTCGGATAAGGCCACAGGATAAAATTATTTTACTCTATACAGGATGTCTCAAAAAAGTGTGACGTATCAAAGTAATATTTTTTTTTAATGGAACACCCTATATTTTATGACGGTTTTAGATTTAACTTTAAAAAATAACTCAAGTTTATTCATAGTACCAAGTGTCTAATTTTATTCGTTTTTGTGATATTTTTGATTTTTTTTCAAAATGCAGGGGTGCAATTAAATTAGTTTTATTTTAACAATATATACTCCTTAAACTTTAAAATTTGTTACAAGATTAGGAAAAGTCTGCCTTATCATACGTAGGTCATATCGAGATCATAGATTATACAGGGTGATCAAAAAATAATTTCAATTTTTAGAAACTCAAATAGCAATATCTCTCTTATTTTAAATGGAACACCCTGTATTTTTTTACACCACATGATGACAAACCAAATGCTCTTTCAAATGGTGTATAGGTTGCCTATACCTATCTTTCATACTTTTTAAGTAAATTCCGTTTTAAAATATTTTTATTCCAAATGTCTTTTTAAATGTAAATAGGCTGTGATATAGCTATTCCTATTTACTAAGCCGTTATTGCAAAATGTAAATTTGTTGGAAAAAAGCACAAAATTAAAAGATTTTGTATTATCTGCCACTATTTTTAAAATTCACAGAAAAAAAATTAATTAGTTTATAATGCTACTTCCAATAACACTTATTTCAGCTGAATGTGGTAATGATAAAACTTGTGTTTTTAAACAATCCTAATAACGCCTCTGGTCAGTTATGACGACATTCTGTGACCTCGACTCGTTTCTTCCATTATCCATAATCACTGTGTCAATTTTTTGAAGCAGGTATTAAGGTTATCAGATGGTTTCTCCTGGAATATTTTTCAGGATTAACTCTAGACTAAAGTAAACCATTTTTTTCACATCCTACCAGTATTATATCATCTTGTTGTTGTAGAAGAAGGGTTTTTATTTAAAATCATTGAAATTTTTTTTAAACTGACTAAAACACTAGTAATCAATAAATGGTCGTTGTTATTTTCTTAAGAAAAATATAAATGGCTGCTATGTTACAGCCAACTTTAATTTAAATAAACATTTGGACTTAAAATTTGTAAAAACAGATTTTACTAAAAAGCCTAAAAGATAGGTATAGGCAACCTATACACCATTTGAAAGAGTATTTGATATGTCATCATGTAACGTAAAATAATACAGGGTGTTCCATTTAAAATGAGAGAGATATGGCTATTTGATTTTCTGAAAAATTTAAATTATTTTTTGATCATCCTGTACAATATTTAATCTTGATTTGACCTACGTATGATATGGCAGACTTTTTCTAATCTTGTTACACATTATAAGTGTTAAAAGTGTTAAAGTAAAATCAATTTAATTTTACCTCTGCATTTTTCAAAAAAATCAAATATCACAAAAACGAATAAAATTAGATACTTAGTACTATAAACAAACTTGAGTTATTTTTTAAAGTAGAATCTATAACCGTCATAAAATATAGGGTGTTTCATTTAACAAAATATAACTTTGATACGTCACACTTTTTTGAGACTGTATAGACTAAAAGAATTTTATACTGTGGTCTTATCCAACCTGTATATGTTCCAGTATTTACTTTTTTAAAAACCCCATGGTTATCCAGCTACAGACCGTGTCGAATATGGTGGGCCACCCTGTATATATGAGAATTTAAAGAAATGTTTGTTTGTAGTGTATTTTAAGCTTTCCACGCTATTGCTACTAGCGTAAGTAACAATAAAAGTAATTTATAGACTATAATAGTCAACAATTTTAAAGCTATATTAAACAATAATTTGGGTTTTGTTTCCCCAATTAGTGTCACCGACCGCTAATGGTTCTTAATAATAAAAAGAAAAACGTTGTTAAATTATTGCCTGTTAAAGTATAAATTCCTATTTTTTGTGAAAGGTATTGACATTTTTGAATGCAGCAGCATACAAATCCCTTTCGGGCCAAAAAGGAGACAACCTTACTTCAGCGAAAACAAACTGCTAATTTGAGTCGATTTCGTGAATTGGTCAAATGATGGGTTTTGAGACTGGCCTAGTTGCCCAGATGATAAACATATGCTTTTCTGATTTGAACAGGATTTTGTAAATAAGATGTTTAATTTAAAAAGATTAATTCAAGGATAAGAAAAGAATCGTGTCTCCGAAGTAGTAATCATAATCGGACCAAAGGTCTTTTGTGAAAATGTTTTACCCTGAGTTTTTATGTAAATTTTAATGGAAAATGTATTATTTGGCATAAGTAAGGCATAATTTTTGTGACATTTTTGATTTGTCAGATATGCATTTAAGCTGGTGGGTACGTAAATTATCTGTGGTTAAACATAAACACATGTTATTCGAAAACAAATAAGCTTAGCATAAGGAAAAAAAAGGGACATAAAAGCTCTTAAAAATGGTTAAATGCTATAGGCATTAACTGACATTTAAATTGTACGCATCAGCAACATTTTTCTTAATAATTTTATGACAGATTTTTACTTTAAAATTGGCCAATTTAAGTTACTTTTAATATTTTTGAATTGCATAAAATATTGGTTTTACGAAATTTTTCAGAAACATGAAAAAAAAGAAAACTGGAAAGCCAAGAACTTCATAGCCAGCTGCACGCCAGCTGTTTGGTTTAGTAGTGGCCAAATTGGTTTTAACCCATGAAATTTTTGAAGGCCAAAAAGTTCCTCACCGATAAATAATATTTAATAATTCTTTTATTCATTTGTTCCACCTTACAGGGGGGCACCAAAGGGTAGATTTTCCTGATTTTAAAAATATACTTTGTCTATGTTTGGACCACCAGTTATCTTAGAAAATGACTCTGAATCCTGAAAAAATGAGCCGCTCTGAATTATAGACAATTTAACATGGACGGCTTTGGTTTCATTTGTTTCTCTAAATATGGCCTTTCTGTTAATTGTTTTCGTTGAAATGAATACACTGTCTGGAATATTAAATATTTTAATGTAAAAAAAATGGAGCTACATGTTTTTTGTCATTATATTTTTACTTAAACAACTTAAAGTAGTTGTATAAAACTTTATTAACAATAAATAAACAATATTATTTAATAATGAATTTAGATAATCTTTTATTTAAGCTGTGTTATTTTTGATGGACATTTGTAATTTAAATAAAAAAATATCTTAGTTCATTATTAAATAATATAACCAGAACTACTTACTTTAAGTTGTTTAAGTACAAAAATATTATATCCGGTAAACAGATGGGTGATGGTCGCCTCCTATTCGGATATCGTACTAATATATTTTGGCAAAATAATTAATTTGACAATAAAATTTAATTAAATTTTCAGACAAAAAATTCGAAATACAAATAGAGGATTCGCTTTTAAATATTTTCTATGGGTGGGTAGGGGAGTGGTCAAACCAAAAACGCAAATTTTAAAATAAAAAGTTTCTTTACCTTTTAGGCCAATAGCATTTGGTATACAGGTTGTCACTTTGAAAAGTATCATTTTTAATAGACCCTTATGAAAATTCTGAAATCTTTGGTTTTCGTAGGAGAACACTTTATATGCTTGTTTTTAATTAAATTTTGTTAACTCTTTAGTGGTGATGACAGTAACCCCCAGAATCACAAATGGGAAGTGGGGTTGAGTAATACCTCGGTAAACGAAATTTAATCGCCTTTAAAAATTTCGTACACTTGACTTTTGTTTTTTTTTTCAAATGAAAAGAAAAAAAGTTAACTACTTAAGGACAATTAAAGTTTGCAATAAACATAATAATTATTAACAAAAATAATCTGTATTTCATAAGTTGTAAAGCTGTTATCCTTTGATTTGGTAAAGTCTAAACCACCTATAATTCATTCTGCAAGCAATGCCGCAAAGTGCACAAAAAAAGATATATATAGTATATAGTAGATATAGAAGTATAGTCGTTGGAATTAAATAACAGAAACTATAAAACCATAATACAATAATCGCCACTAATTAAAAAGAGATCTCTTTATTATACCGTTTTGCTTTGTCCTACTATCAGCGCAAAAGGCGCCGACAATGGCGTGGGGGTAATACAATTTTGACTCCAACGAGGACTTAAAAACTTTTATGGTTTCTCGTATTTGATGCCAACGACTTTAAACAAACTTTTCAAAAGCACATAGTCTCTGACAAGGCCTGATTACATGTTTTTTAAAAAATAAAAAAAAATATTGGTAAAACACGTATCACGTACTTAAAAAACATCATCTTATTTCGTTCCTCTACTGCCATAAAAGGTGACCCATTAGAATTATAAACTCCTCGTGTGTATTATTTATTCCTGCAATAAATCATTGTTCACAAAAGGGTCCGTTTACATTATGATACTTTGCCTACTTGGCGGCATCCCTTTCAAAATGAATTAAATCTGGTCACAGCTTTACTTTATTTTAGGAAAAAACTGAACATTTAAGGTTCTTCCTTCCACTCTCTCTTCTTGTCAATACGAACAAAACAGTAAAAGCAAACTCCCTAACAAATTGTTTTATATTTCACAAAGCTAACAAGAGCGTATAGCTTTCGCAACTAATAATCATCTTTAATGAGAAGCGAGTCAGCCCTGCTCGGTCGACTGCACATTTCTCAACCACGCTGCCCGGCCGGCCGACGTGCAACGTAACGCAAAACGCAGAGATGATATCAAATCGGGAGCGTGAACGCTCGGCGCGAATGTTTCGCTGCTAATCTGCGGCAACGAGGGTCAAAGGAAATATAATGGATGCCGTTTCTTATTGCCGTAAATACGAATCGGTATCTGTTCCATGGTTATTGTTTATGGGAAAGTCGGAAAATTATTACTTTCTAAGAGTATTATCTAGATATATACATCCAAAACGGAATGAGCACGCTGTTTTTTCACAATTTTTTTTTGGCGATCGTTTCTTTGGAATGCTACTAACGTAAAATGTGTAATCTGTAATTTTTCTAACAAACGAATACCGTGTGTCCCAGGATAGGTGTTACAAGGGGACAAATGGACCAAAAATTTTGGAATTTTTAAACGGCCTTTTGGGAATACTGGTCGCATGATCCAAAACTAATAAATACAAAATTTTACTTCGATTGGTAATATACTTTAGAATTATTATTAAAAATATATATTTATTTATTTTTAAAAATAGGATAAAGTTGTAAATGTAAAGAATTTAATTTTACACTTTTTAAAATACTTTTTTTTATCTTTGGACAATCCACGAAGGCTGATACCTAAATACTAACGTACCGTGGGTGTCTTAAGCAGGGTAAGAGGAAGTTTGTTAACACGGGACTTAAAAACTTGAAGATTTGGGGGAGGAAAGACCTCCGCTGGCAGTAGGTTCCACAGTCTAGAAACTCTAGGGATAAAAGAACGAACGAAAAGGGATGTTCGGGGCTTGTCCAATTGAACCGTATAGGGATGCATACGCGCGGCACAACGAGTTTCTCTGTTGGGAGCTGCAAGAGGAGGGACTATACTATATAGATCTCCCACAGCTCGACGATGGGCAAGAGAAGGAAGTCGTTGAGTAAGTAAAGGATCATTAATAAGACGAACAACCCTTCTTTGAATGGCATCAAGAATGCTGAGGGTTGTAGGGGATGCCATTCCCCAGACATGAGAACAATATTCCAAAGAGGGTCGAATTTGGGACACATACAAAGTGTATAAATTGGAAGGAGAAAAATACTTTTGGCTCGGAAAAGAAATCCAAGCTTTTTGAAGCCGCGGTGGCTATAGATACAATGTGTTTATGCCAGTTAAGGTTATTCTCAAATGTGACGCCCACAAGGTTGAATGTGTCTCCGCTCTGCAAAACCTGGCCACTCATAAGCAAAGGATGAGTGTTTTCTCAAGGCAGCAAATTTAAGAAAATATATTTAAAATTATTATTATGTTTTAATTTTGGTCCCTTTCGCATATTATTTAAGTTGTAACGCGTAATGAAAAAAATTGATAAATACAATTTTTATTTTTTTTAACTTCAAATTTTAACGTAAAATTCAATTCTGTACAACATTAACTTATACAATTTTGTTTTACGTTTAAAAATAAGAGTATCTAGCTCCTGGGCATTTTTATATTTTAAGTTATAACTCACCCTGTATAATACCAGTTGGAGTAAAATTTAATAATATTTTTACATGGGGACAAATAGTATGTTTATAAAACATGTCTCTTTGAATCCCTTCAAGAACTATTAAAAAAACATTTAGCAAATTAGAAATCTCTATGTTTTAAAAGTCGGCTAAAAAGCAGAAAATTGCAGAAATAATAATTATTCTTTTTTTTTGTTTATCTTTGGACAAACCACGAAGGCTAAAAGCCTAAATACTAACGTACCGTGGGTGTCTTAAGCGAGGTAAGAGGGAGTTTGTTGACACGGGACTTAAATACTTGAAGATTTGGGGGAAGAAAAGACCTCCGCGGGCAGCAGGTTCCACATTCTAGAAACTCTAGGGATAAAAGAACGAACAAAGTGGGAAGTTCGGGGCCTGTCCAGTTGGACCATAGAGGGATGCATACGCGCGAAACCACGAGTTTCTCTGTTGGCAACTGTGAGTGGAGGAACTATACTGGACAATTTTTTAGAGCAGAAGCCATTGGAGTACCTATAAAAAGCGATAAATCCCCCACAGCCCGACGATGGGCAAGAGAGGAAAGCCTTTCTGTAAGTGAAGGATCATAAAGGGGACGAATAGCTCTTCTTTGAATAAAATCAAGAATGCTTAGGGTTGTGGGGGACGCCTGCCCCAGATATGAGAACAATATTCCAAGGGAGGTCGGATTTGGGACACATATAAAGTGTATAAATTAAAAGGGACTTTTTAGCTCGAAAGAGAAATCCAAGCTTTTTGAAGCTGCCATGGCTGTAGATACAATGTGTTTATGCCAATTAAGGTTACTTTCAAATGTATATAACGCCCACAAGATGGAGGATGTCTTTGCTCTGTAAAACTTGGCCGCTCATAAGTAGAGGATGAGTATTTGATGACTCTTTTCGCGACAAGGAACATGATTGTGTTTTGGATGCATTAAATTTGACGAGATTTTTGGCGCCCCAATCCAATATTAAATTAGGATCCTGCGAAAGAGATATCTGCATCGCTTTGCGATTGTTTTCCAAATCAGGTTAAGTGATGGGTTTAGGAACCTGAAAACTGGAGTGAAGGGTACTATCGTCGGCGAAACTATGAATGGAATTAGTTGTGGACGAGAGAAGGTCGTTGATGTCAAAAAGAAACAATGTTGGTGCCAGAACTGAGCCCTGAGGCCCTCCAGCATTACAAAATTCCCACTTGTGTTTTTCGCAAAGGACCAGAAAGATTTGCTGCCATTTGAGCAAAAGTGAACTTTGTTTTTAATACGATTGTCAAAGGAGTCCCGGATGCACCCCTCGCCCGGAGATCCGAATGGTATATATTATATATAATATCTGTATTTTTCTCCGGAACATTTTACTTCCGGGTGTGCCGCCATCATTTGTACATAGTTTGTGGGGTTAAAAGAAAAAAAAGAAAAGAAAAAGAAGGAAGAAGAAAAACTGACTCACACACCCAGAACCCGAAACGTCCGTTAAGACTTCACGGGTCCTTTAAAGGGTGAGTGGGGTGGTACCTCCTTAGGCGAGGAAAGCTCCTTTACCACACCACATTCGTTAGAGACTCGTTTTAATTAAAATTAGTATAATAGTGAGTAATAAAACTTGTTTTCTGGAAATTTAAATTGAAACAAAATATTATTTGGCTTCTCTCCATAATGAAGGTATTTAATAAATACATATATTAAGAGAGCCTAAACTTTTATATATGATGAGAAACTATTCTGCTCTTGCAATAATATAATACAAATTAAGATATCTTTAAGAGCGGCTTTTACAATGTCGTGTTAACAAAACCTAGAATTTAATAATTATAGTAAAGACCATATTTATTTCATTCTGAAAGCAATGCCGCCAAGTACACAAAAAATGATAAAATAAACAAAATTTTTCGAAGGCACATAGCGCTGACAGAGCCTGATTTCTTGTTTTTTAGATAAATAAAAAAAAATCCTGCTAAAATACGTGTCACGAACTTAAAAAACATCCTCTTACTTCGCCTCTGTCTTGCCATAAAACCGGTGGCACGTGGCCTGGAACTAGAAACTCGTCGAGTTGAATATTTTTTGCTGCAATAAATCATTGGTCACAAAAGGGTTTATTTGCTTTATCATTTTTTGTGTACTTGGCGGCATCGCTTTCAAATGAAATAAATATGGGTCTAACCATATGTGGTTAAGATCGTAGCTAAAGTTTAAAAGCAGTTAAATGCATTGTCCCCTAGATTATTGAAAAATTGTTCGCTTCTAGTGTAGGAGTATACTAACTAGAATTGACTCGACATTGTAAAAGTCCCTCTTAAAGAAATAAATTATTAATAAATTATTTATTATGAAATAGTAATTTTATGGTAAATACTGTATTATTAATTTATTTCTTTTAAAGTTGTCTAATTTTTATTATATTATTGCAAGAGCAGAATAGCTCTTTATAATATATAAAAAGTTAAAGTTTTCCTAATATATTTTTTAAATATATTTATTCTGGAGAAAAGCCAAATAATATTTTGTTTATACTTAAGCTCATTGACCATTTGTGCCTTTAAGACCATTATATCTTTGGGGGCAACAAAGTTTAAATAAACCTCGGTATTCTTTGAGTAGTTATTCCATTTTATTCTGCAAGGAGAATTCGTGGAACATAATCCTACAATGTCATGACCATGAGCTTATGTCGATTTAAATGTATTTTAAGAAAAAATAATTCCTTAGTCTGTAATTTAACTCATTCTGTCAAAAGCAAATAAGGATGTCAAGTGTTAAATAAACAGTGTTGTCAAATCCTGTGAAAGTATTAGATCAGTAAATAATTACCAGGGGTTACTGAATTACACAAATAAATTGATTTTTGCCATCACAAGAAGATGTGATGATTTTTACTACATTTTTATAAGAGCGGTTATGACAGATTTATAACCTAAAAATACTTTTCTACACGAAAAAGTACTGTAAGTTTTACAAAACTTGGTTCCTCGTAGCAAGATAGTATATTATATGTATATAGTATACAGTGTAGGCCAAAATAAACTTGCACACTTTTAAACTAATTATAACGTTTTACCTGTTATGTTTCTCTTTTTATTTTTACAGGGCTAATAGGGAGATATATTTCCTCTAGGTTTGTCAATTTTGGTCGAAAAGATTTTAGTCAGGACCGGACTTACGGGACTTTTTGAAAATGATGCTTTTAACTTCTTTGCAAAAGAAATCGGATTTAGCTACAATTGAGTTGATGGGCCTAATTATTGACAAATTCGGTTTTACTAAATCATTTCCCATAGTTTGTCTACAAGAAAAACGTATAAGGCTTAATTGTAGCTAAATCTGATTTCTTTTGCAACGAAGTTTAATGCATTATTTTGGAAAAAGTTCCGAAAGTCCGGTCCTGACTAAATCTATTCGACCAAAATTAACACACCTTGAGAAAACATATCTACCTATTAGCCCTGTCAAAATAAAAAAGATATGCGCAACAGATAAAAAGTTATTGTTACTTAAAAAGTGTGTAAGTTCAATTTGGCCCACACTGCATATTAATAGTAATATATATATATATATATATATACATATGCTTCAATTTTTTCTTTAACCATTTCTTAAAAAAGATATATTTATTTATTTTAACGATAGTCTTTTGGCATGTTCCTACAAAATGATAACGAGTTAAAACAATAATAATTATTTACAAAATATTAAATGGATGATTTTTTTACATTTAAAATTCTTATATTTATATAATAAAACTGACACAAAGGTAGACATAAGACAATTAAAATTATATTTTAAAAACATTAAACTAATAAAATAAAATAATGGGATACGCACCTTGAAAACATACCTTTTATATTAGATATTTATTAGAGATTAATGCAACTGTTTTGTTGGTAGTCGGCAGGATAAGAATTTCAGTTGATTTTTTTATTAACTTAAAAATTGTGTTAATACGGTTTCAAAAAATGTAATCTTAATCCTATGTAGTGCAGATAATTATGTTATGTTTGAGATAGATACTTTTATTATTTTATTAAATTGTAATAAATTTGACTTAAGTTTTCAATGTCTTTTTGTTGTTTACACAATTTTTTTCTTTTTTATATGGATCATTTCCTTTACCATTAGTTTTTGGTATTTTTTATCTTGATCAAGTATTTTTGTTTCTGTGTAATTAAAAGAATGTTTTGTTTCAATTTCTGTGTTTATGTAAAGCTGTAGATGCATTTTTTTGGTATTTGTGACCATTTAATCTGTTGTTTAGATGTTGGGTAGTCATACCAATGTATTTTTTGGACAATTAGAGCAAGGGATGGAATAAACGACATTTGATTTTTTCTTTTGGGGTGTTTGACTTTTAATCTTGTAAAAAATTGACTTATTAAGTTGTGTCCTTTGTGACATACTATAATATTGTGTTTATTTAAAATATATTTAATTTTTTTCCGACAAATAGTTTGTGTATGGCATGGCGATATATTTTTTATTTTCTAAGTTGTCATTTTTGGTAGTGAAGGCCTCTTTATTATAAAATTTTTGAATTCTTTGTTTAATAATTTTATTAATTAGTGGTAATGGAAAATTATTGTTTTTTAAAATGTCTCTTACTTTATTTAATGTTTCTTGTCTGTATTCAGGTGATGTCAACTGAATTGCCCTGTCAGCTAGGCCCTTTATGACGCTATGTTTTTGATTAGATGGGTGGTTTGAATTGTAATTTAAGTACCTCCCAGACCAGGTTGGTTTGGTGTACCACTATTGTTTTAAGTTTTGGGCTGTCAACTCTTTAATGCATAAAGTTATACAGTATATTTTGTGGTCGGATTTAATAACAGTTTGGGGTTATTTCAAACAGAGACGCAATATTTTTTTTTGTGATTTTGTACTTAACAGCACAAATTTAAGAAAAAAACATTAGTCCCTGGGCCAGTAATGAAATGGACTTTATGATAAGAACACTTTTAAAATCTTTTTAATGGGTTCCTTTTGACAAGTCGACCACGAATATTTATACCCCCATATATGGAACTGGCACTTTAAACCAACCTGTCAATGTCAAAGATTTCGGATCTCGGACTGGGCGAACGCATCACTTTTTGTTGAACAATTTTACCACAATATTTTACATACATTTTTTAAATATTGTGCCAAACATCGTAAGGGTTACAGTCACGTAACCTGTCTAGTCCGAAACCCGAAACATGTGTTTGAGCCTTATGGTTTTATGACTGTAAATCGTACTATTATCGGCAGAAGTTTTAAAAATTTCATGTAAAACATTGTGGTAAAGTTGTCCGACAAAAATAAAAGATGCGATCGCCCAGTCCAACACCCGAAACATTTGACACTGGCAGGCTGGGATAAAGCGCCGCTTACATATATGGCAGTTTGGATATTCGTGGTAAACTCGTTAGAAAAATCCCTTAAAAGGTTTTAGAAGTGTTATTATCATAAAGTCCATTTCATTACCGGCCCAGGCACTTGGAAGCGTCATTTTTTGTGTGTGTTTATGGCAAGTTTTTTTAGTTGGCAAAATATGGTTGATGAAAATTTATTAAAAAAAAAAAATACAATGCGCATTCGATATTACGTAGAAAGTTAAAATGTGGTTTGGCAACATCTACGAGTAGTTTTAATATGTCAAGATAAGATTCGATCTCAAGCAACTGGTTTGTTGAAATGGCACTTTATGGCTCTGTGCCAATTATTAAACGAACATTTATTCTAAAGTTAAGCTGACGTAAATGCGAAGAAAGAGAAATTGAAATGAAATTGCAAGTTCTATGAATTCAGTACTCTTAAGTGCTGCAACAGATAACTTCGTAATTGCATACCGTTCCTCTAAAAGAAAAAATGTATACAGGATGTATCTAAAAGGTCTGTAAAAGATGCTACTCCAAACTTCTTAGGCCAAAATAATATGAACTAACGCAATTTACCGTAGTCAAAAAGTAGATAGTTTGCGAGATACAGGTTGTCATACTTTCTAGTTTTAATCAACTTTAAAAACAAGGAGGTTCTCAATTCGCCGCGTATATTATTTTTTGTGTTGTTACGCAAATACTCTGTAAATTGTGGATCGATTTTAAAAGTCCTTTTTTATATATGAAGGAGTGCACTTCCGCAGTGACCCCATAAAAAAAATCATGATCGCAAGAGACAAAGGTAGAGGACCTTTTGTTTTCTCTCTGCTATACACTGACAGATCCGGGATGTTTATTCTATGAGTACTAGCACCACCTATTGGTGTAACGTTAAACAAATAATATAAAAATACGAGGGCAGATTACAAATTGCTATTACATCCTTTACCCAAATTTCCTCTTTTCATCGAACTGAAAGAGAGACTACAGTAAAAACCAAAGGGACGTGTAATTTGATTTATTGACATTGGGTGGGTCATGATTAGTTCTGGTTAGTTATTTTAAAATTATCAATATTTTGGCATAATTTAGGATTTTTGTCGATAAAATTTGATTTCATTAACGAAAAAAATACAAATAAAAGTTTAGATTTTTAATCTAAAGTTTTTGTAGAGTGGCTAACCAAAACCTACTTTTTTCGCATATTCTAAAATAAAAAATTTCTTTACCAAGGTATTTATCTTTAGCATTTGGTATATACTTGTAAAAAATGATAATCGTACTTGCGAAAATATTATTCTCTAAATTTACCTAACTAAATTATCAAATGCATTAAACGGTTTTAAGACAAATAAGATAGTTGGCGACTTTATAGTTGCATAGTAAATCCCACTAGACTAAAATCCAACGTGATAAATGGATTTCGTCTTCTTGAAAACCATCCGAAATATTTAATAACGCTGTTGAAGCAAATTAATAACAAAAGTAAAACGCAAAATTCTTAGACAAAAGTTGTGAATGGCGGGTTCTCTGTATGGACCTATTTGGCTCTTGGCCCGAGGCGGTCTACGTGGAAACATATTGGAAGGCGCGCAACATACGTCCAGCAGGTCGTTAGGAGTCTGAGAAGAACGAGTTAAAATTCACCAGTGACGGGGATAAAAAACGTGAGAGTTAAGGCTGATAAATTTACAAACAAAACTAAATTTAAAATTGAATTATGTTATGTTTTTCCAATAATTACAAGAAATATTCAAGAGTCAATAACCTCTGTTTACAGGCTTTTAAGTAACCTTTGGTTCTACATTTGTAAAACAGTAATAAAAATTACTCTTATACAAAAGTTTGTTTGGCTTAAAAAAATAAACTAAAAAGCCAAAAACAAGATTTAGAAAGAAAAATGTAAAAAAGTTGAATAGCTGATTATGCCCAAGAGCCTTAGGGCTATGTTTATATTGGAGCGGTTTGAGGCTTAATCAAAGAAGCCCCTTATTACTTTAACATAAAGGTGCACCTCTGGCACCGCGCCGTGCTGTTAAAGCAGTTTTGGGCGAGAAGCGTTATATTATGAAACCTAGAGTTTTTTTGTCGCGCCGCGCTGTTCTTCTCAACCAGCGCAGCTCCAACATAAACACAGTCTTAAACCGCGTTTATGTTGAAGCAGTTTTGGGCGAGAAGCCTTATATTAATGTAACATACAGGTGTTTTTATCGTGCCACGCTGTTCTTCTCACCCAACGAAGCTCCAACATAAACACAGCTTTAAACCGCGTTTATGTTGAAGCAGTTTTGAGCGAGAAGCCTTATATGAATGTAACATAAAGGTGTTTTATCGCGCCACGCTGTTCTTATCGCTCAGCACAGCTCCAACATAAACACAGCTTTAAACTGAGTTTATGTTGAAGCATTTTTGGACAAGAAGCCTTATATTAATGTAACATAAAGGTGTTTTCGTCGCGCCGCGCTGTTCTCCTCGCCCAGCGCAGCTCCAAGCATAAACACAGCCTTAGGCTGCGTTAATGTTGAAGCAGGTTTGGGCGAGAAGCTTTATACAGCGTTTCTTTATAAAAAGTCCTGCTTGATGAGTAAATACATTGCACAAAAATAACTGTATGTTGGATGTACAGGGTGGCCTAAAAAGAGTTTGTCCAAATTAATATACAGGGTATTTTCTATCTACGTTACGAAACCTCAAAAACTGATTTCTTGTGGTATTCTATAAAGAAAAGTTTCTATAAACATTTGTCCGGAGTTGCTTTGTTTGTGAGATATAGGAAGTTAAAGTTTTTAAAAAGTTGGTATTGTATAAATATCTTAAGTACCCTTAAACACCGATTTGGTTGAAATTTGGTACGTATATTTGATGTAAGAGCTTGTAAACACTTTTCCGATTAAGCCGACCGTTTTCCAGCACTAAAATGTTTTGCTTACTCATGTTTGGGGGCCCCTGTAGCCCGGAGGCCTCGTATCATTGATACGGCTAATAAGGCGCACAGTGTTGCACTATAATTTGGGGGATACAGGACAAAAATAAAACTTAGTATCAAAAATTAAAAATAATGAGTTTATTGTTTTGCATGTGGCCGTAACTATAGAGGGTGTTTTTATAAAAATAAAATTGGATGGCGCCCCTTTAACCCTCTAGCCACCAGGGCCCGCACCCCAAAATTCTTAAATGGTAAGGGGGCCGAGTGAGACATCATTTTAAAGCTCCTAACAAGTACTTTATAACCCTAGAATATAAAGTCAGTATATTCACCTGCTACAAAATGGCGGTACTTTAAATATTATACAAATACCTGATTGAAATGGCCGTATTTCCAAAACTAATAAAGTTATATGTACCCTGTCAATTATATTACCAATAAAAAGATCTTTAAAAGAGAATACCCCATTGAGTACATCTGACTTTATTAGTTTTGGAAATAAAGTTGCCATTGAGCTATTGCATACGTTTATTTTCAGATGTTTCTCGCGTTCTATTACAATCTTTCCACATTTGGTTAAGAGTTAGGCAAAAACGATTTTTTTAATACAAAATGGCCTTAAGATCTTCTACACTTTCGTCAAATTTTAGTTCATTTCGCATCTTTAGCATACCATTTAATTTTTTATCTTTGGTACTTGTTACCCATACGTTAAACTAGAGTAAACGCTGAATCTAAAGTATAATTCCTAAAAAATATTACCATTTGGAAGAAAAGCGACAAAAAGCGGCAAAAAATAAATATTTTTAAATGGTCTACTATTAGATATACTCGTAAAAAATCGGATATAATATTATGTTTTTTTTTGTAAACTTAATCTTAGACAACTTATATGTTTTCGTATTTTCTTATATGAGGATAATTAAAATTGTTATTAACATTCTTATAGAAAACCAAGTAACTTTATTTAGAAGAACATACATACGTTCACATAATATGTCTGCTATATTTTATCAAAAAGTTTAAAACGGATTACAATATACCAGGAATTTATTAAGTGTGATAACGACCTTCACTATCGCAAGTGATGATTTTATTTATTAATTTTGACCAAATTTTTCCCACCTAATGACATGAAAAAAAAATATTTTTTTAAAAACTATTTACCTTTTACTTGCTATATACTCACAGATAAAAATTTTAAAAATAGCTTTGTATTTTTTAATTTTGTCCACTAAGTGCAACACTGTGCGGCGGTAGCTACGCTCCACTATGGGAAAGACATCCATTATTTTGGCCAAAAGAAACTTTTAAATTTTAATGGCTCATGCTGTGTATTTTAAAGTAGATACTCCAAACTACATGTACAAAAATTATAAAAGGATTTGACGACTTCTATTACGTTTATAAGAAACTTAAAAATGTATTTTAAGAATAAATATAAATCATACACCAAAGAATAATAAACTATTTATTGTAATAATTCATATTATTCTTACCTAAGTAGACATAAATATATACCATTTAATTTACGTGTATATTAGTCCAGTTTACTAAAAAAAAAATAATTTAAAGAATAAAAGCGGTTTTTGTACTCACAATCGCCTTGATACTTTTTGCTACTAATATTTTATGTCCTACCCTGTATATCTTAAAAGATAAAAGCATTCTGGTGGAACATACGGATACTGCAGGATCGACCCAACAAAACAGTGTTTTTATTTATTTTATACGTTAAAAATAAAAACAATTGGAAATGTAAATTTATTACGCTTCTAATGAAAATTAAAAAAATATTCTTCAGATTTGGATGGTCATATTTCCGAAACTAATTAAGATAGACATATAAAATATGGTATTTTTTAAAGCTTTCCAAAATATGTTTTTAGGGGTGTTATAATACATAGAGTGTTCCATTAAAAAAAAATCATACTTATTGTCGTACCCTGTGTACCATACGAGATAATAAAAATCCGATTACTGTTTAGAAAACTTCAGAATTAACTAAACATGCTAATATTTTAGTTTATTTTGTACAGTAAAAAATAATAAAGTTAAGGGGGTATAAAATTATAATTTGACACTCAGTACCCCAGCTCCCCAAAATCCACCTGTAATAATGCATGATATTTTTTCAATATTTTTCCAGTAAAAGCACCTAAATTTAAGTTAGATTAGTAAGTTTCAGAATTTTGGCCAATAATTTCATTTCTATCCCATGGTGCGCTCCTAATCTGTAAGTTGAAGCAAATGGAATCAACATTTTTAAAGCTCTGTCAGCTGTAATAGGGTATTCTGCAACTGCTTTTTGCCAAAATGTACCAATTTTATTATTTTGAAAAACAACTATTTTTATGAGTTATCCTTTCGTAGTTTAAGAAACTTTACTTTTGCTGACACATCTTTGTCCTTGAAAATATCAACGTAAGTAAAATATGTTTGGTTCATATCTTTAAAAAAATCTAACTACACCACTGGATTCTACGTAAAAATATCTACCAATATCAATTTTTACTTTTGTTGTACGTTACAAGAGAACTAAAATACAACGGGGTCCAAATATAGACAAAAATTAATTTTGCCCTGTATTTCTAAAACTAAGGGGGCCATCAACATATTTTAGTTCCATCTTTGGTTTCGTCAAAAATTAGCAACAGTTCGCTTAAACCGCAAGTCCGTATCTCTAATAATACCCATGATACCCTGCAATTGCAACCAACACAAATCTGGATACCCTGTACAAAAGACCTTTTTTGTAGTGTTTTATTTCCGATAGAAAAAGTGAAACTCGTTTGCCCATAATTATTTTTCAGTGAGCTTTAAAATTCAAAACAAAAAAGGTATCTTCCTTAAAATTCTTCAATCTTTAACCGTAAATATCTTTTTAATGGGTTAATATATAATAATAATAATATTAAAAGTATAAAAACTTGGTTTGTAGAGCCTCCAACTTTTTACAAAAAACTTTTTAGATTTTGCTGTATAATTTAGGAATGGTGAAAAAATACTTTTTTGCATGGGAATGAAAAAAATATGCAAAACTGTAACGAGGCGGATCTTTTTACTAAAATTAAGGGCTTATTATTGCCCAAGGTTAGTTTATATTTATAAGGTTACGACATATCCTCAACTTTTAGGCGGTTCGAGGTCGGGGACGCAAGGAAGGGCACTCCACGGAGTAAAGTTGGCAAGACTGGGTAAAATCAAAGCCGATTATCAATCCAGTGGCGTCTAGAATTTGCGCATTTTATTTTGCATTGTTTTGGAAGTGATATTTGTTGAGAGATGTAATTCTAAATAGTTTAGTTTATAACACCCTTTCGAAAAACAAATTGGAGTTGTATAGCGGGATGAGGGCAGGCAAATAAAAACCACTATTGTATTTATCCCTTTTTTTTTTTGTATTTATCCCAACGTTTCGACGTTTCGTGGCTGGATTGCCACTTTATCAAGGGCCTATAATTAAAAAAGACACATTACAAAAATTGTTTAGTTACATGGACATTTACAATTTTTACAATTTTACAACACCAAAAACACTTACAAACTATATTGACTAGAAAGAAAGGCGAAGGAACAACCATCAGGCCGTCAGGACCTCTACAAGTCCGCAATCAGATATCACTTCAAGTTTTGTGGGGAATTATTGTTACACAAATTAAATAATTAAGAATGAAATTATATATAAAAAAATTAAAGCCACAAAACATACAAAAAAAAATAAAATCTTAAGAAAAACACAAAAAACATAAAAAGGGGAAAAAAAGTCAGTCAGTATGGTATCCGATAGCGGAGTTCGAACTCGGAACCTGCGGTTTAAGAGTCAAAACTCTTAACATTTTCGCTATTGCGCTTATGAAATTAATAATTCTTAAAAGAATATGACTATTTAAACCGAAAGTAAAAAATGATAGCATAGCCGACTCCCAGTGATCCGACCCGACAGTGCAACCCTCGCCCCCATGTCAAAACAATAATATTAAAACTCTAAAAAAATTTACATTAACCTGCGAAGTGAACAGACACAAAAATAACATTGGCACCTAGGTACACTTACCAATACTTCACGAGGTCTCACTGCCTTTAGAAACTCTATTGTCTAACAAAAATATATAAGAATGTTTCATACTATCGAAAAAAACCACCCTGAGCAGCACAAAATTTTTGTCAATAGTATTATTTGTTTTTAAAATTCTGACTTAACAGTAACTGTCAGTGGGAACTTCTCTCAAAATGTTAATATTCGTGTGGATAACTTATCCATTAAAATTATTTTGAGTGAGACCTTATAAAGACTGAAAGCATCATCTATCAGCCAATTCATCTGATTATTCATACACATTGAATTATATATAGTGGGAGGCCAAACCGTAAATTCTATAAACAAAAACAATATATCACATTTAAGAAATCTTAAGAAACATAACAAATGACCTAAGAATATACACCCAATAAAAGGACCACACTTGACATCTGATTTAATTTACTGCCGATGTTCTATTAATTAAACTTTGCTGAAATTGTTCCTTGTACTTGTTTAATATTGCTGAATAAGAGACACCCAAATCATTTGTGTCCGTCCTAAAATTTATTGAATTATTCAGTTTAATAAATATCATCTCACCTATGTTTCGCTTTAAATAGTTATGTTCCCGATCGAAAATAATTGTTTTATCAAAATCAAATTCATGTCCCGTCATTCTATGGTGCAGGCTCAGAGCAGTAGTTTCAGCTTTATTTTGTTTTCGGCAGTCATTAATATGTTGTTTTATTCGTTCGCGTAAGTATTGTCTAATAAATACAATGGTGGTTTTTATTTGCCTGCCCTCATCCCGCTATACAACTCCAATTTGTAATTCTAAATGTTTTTTATTTAAAGTAAAAGAATTTACAACTTAAAATTAATTAAAAACTGTTGTGTAAACGGTTGTTCTACTAATACAATAAACTGTATATCTCCGGCACTGAACAACAGGACCGAAAAATGGGAGATGTTACGTCATAACACGTCAAAGTAATATGGCCGAATGTCGCGACCCTATATAAACCGACTTTGATCATTGCCGAACATTCTCTGGAGGTGTCTAGGAACCAATTTTTCAGTATCAAAAGTGAAAAATATAACTAGTAGATTTTTTTGGTGTTATTAATTACGCCACTGCTTTTGTCATCAGCACGAATAGTATATAACAGCAGGTCCTGCCCGGTATCTCCGCATATGATCTGCTGGTGACACGAACCACAGCAGGCTGCAGGAAGTCAGAAACCACCGGCGGCACGGTGTATGGCTCTGCGAACATCGATCCTGCAATCCTGCGACCACGGGATTCTTGGTAATACATCGGGTCAAATGTTATTGGAGAAGTATTAACAGTTACGATGTATGTTTTTTCGCAAACAGTTAACAACGAGAGACATAATATACGACTCTGCTTCTATGGGTATACTTTTTTTATAGCAACATCATACGGTTGAGTTAATAGAGTTTATTCGCGGTATGTAAGCTTTTAAGAACAACCTTCACCATAAAATTTACGTATTCGGCTACTCCGTGGCAAAAAATCTCGTGCTTTTCTCTCTATTAAGGAGGTTTCCTGGTATGTAAAGGAAACCAATAGCCAACTGCTATTTGTTTCTTTCTCAAGTCAGTAGTGCTGTTTATGATTATATATAAAATATTTTTTTTTACTCTGTTATCGCCCACCTATTTCCATTTACATGGATCATCGAAAGTCACTAACATTAAAATAGTATTAAAAAAACAAATACCGCTTGTTTAGTTCTAAGTCATTTTTCTAAAGTGAAGGTAAGTTTAGCGCTTTGGCGTTGACTACTGGCGTCAAATTAATAGTGTGAATACAAAAAATTTTTAGTTATATGTATGCAAATGTGAGTTTTTCCAGCTAATTATGCAGTGTTTTTCATAAATTTTCCATTGATTTCATTTTATTCAGATTAAAGTGACCTATATTTTTGACCTAAATTCTAAATTGGAAGGGATTGTCAAAACCGGTGAAGGTAACTTTTTGTAATTTTTGTTTAATAAAACCAAAATTTGGCCTGTTTTGTGTCCTTTGGTCATCCAAATTCCTTAACGAATGCAACTGGCATGTATTAGCCTTTTTTGAAGTTAAATTTTAACATGTGATAACTTTTTAAAGTTAGAGCGGCTTTGCCGGATTGGATTGTTAAAACCTTTTAAATTCTTGAACCTTAAATGCATTAAGGCTTACACATTGCCAAAGGAATCTGGAGCCAGACCAACAGGTAAATTATAATAAAATACGCTTTGGAGTTCTAATTTTTCTACAGCTCCATTTTTGCAGTTCCGTGACAATTTGTTTCTTTCATTTTTAGGCTTCAATCAAAGTTTAGATTCAAAGTACAGTTATAACTTCAATCAAAGTTTAGATTCAAAGTACAGTTATAACTTCAATCAAAGTTTAGATTCAAAGTACAGTTATAACTTCAATTAAAGTTTAAATTCAAAGTTCAGGTATAACTTCAATCAAAGTTTAGATTCAAAGTTAGTTATAATTTCAATTCAAGTTTTCTAAATTCCAATTCAACTTTAAACTAAATTGAAATACAAATTTAAAGACTGATTTTCTATTCTACTACAAATATACTTTCAAAATTCAAAACTTCAATTCCTTTGATGACCTTTATTTCTCCACGATCAAAGTTTTATAAGATGACACTGGCTTGTTGCGGAGAATGTGGTTACAGGGGACATTGTGTGCTCACAACAATCGTAAAATAAGTATGGTTGTTACTAAATAAAATGCTCACTGTAACGGTCGGAATAGAAAATACGTGTTTAATCTACGATTTTTAATTGCCAATATATCAAAATTTAACACTGTCAGGACTATTAAAAAAAAAACATCCATATAAATTAATTTTCCAAGTGGAGCGTCCAAAAATTACGTGAGGCATTTTGGTGGGGCGAAGGGGTTATCTTACCGTGGGGGAGGGGAGTGTGTGCAAATATCACGAAATTGTTTTTTCGCTAGAAAGAGAAAAAAGTTAATGAGATATAGGCAGGTCATTCCAGGAAAAATGTTATTTCGGCGAAAGAATCATTTTCAGTTTGAGAAATGGTGCTATTTTACATTCCTTTAGATTTCCATAAATCTCACTTAAGATAAGGGGAGGGGGAGAGGAGTTAAAGCAAATCTCACTAGGAAAAAAGGGGGTCCAAAAATGAAAAAAAGCGTCTTACATAATTTATGGAGGCAACCTAAAGAGTATGTTTATTCCAAAAGGGAGATATTGTAAGAAAACTTGTTGTTTTGCCATGAAACGTTCTTAAAACACATAACTATTTGTTTTTCGTTTAGAGGAGAAAAGTACTACTTTTTATTCCAAGCTAAAATAATTTTATTTATGCAACTAGTTAAAAAACTTTCATGTTGTGTAACGAGCTTTCTGCGAGTCCGAAAAGTAGCGCAATCTATACAAAATCAACTTTCTTTTAACCTATTGCATATACAGTGCTTTTTAATTAAAACAAGCCACCCGTATAATTTAATTATTTGTACACATAAAAAATCCTGAAACAAATTAAATTTTTTTGGGGGCCAAAATTTACTTGTTTATGGTTATCCCCTACCCTCGACGACGCAAACATCAAAAAGTTTAAACGGAAGGGAGGTTAATTAATATATTATCCTTAAGGGTTTTAAATTAACTTTTTATTAACATTTATTTTTTTATCGCTTCATAGTTTTTGAGAAAAATCATCCCAAATACTGGAGTCCATAGCCGGTGGCCTACCCCTATACCCTTTTTATAGTTTAAAATATCAAAATAAAATTTTGTACGTGGATACATCACAAATTAAAATAAATAAATAATTTACTAGCGGACCAGCCATTTGAACTTTTTGGTCAGGGGAGGAGATAACCATAAACAAGTAAGTTGGACACAAAATTGTGTTTCCTTAAAAATAAAAATTTGACGTTTTTTAGGATTTTTTTGTGTACAAGTAGTTAATAGGAATAGATTGCATAACAGTTTTTAAATTCTGTACAGGGTGGCAAATTATAAATTTACACCTCACTTAACTTTTTAGTTTTTTAACATACAAAATAATAAAAATATCAATGTGGTGGCCTAATTCTGGAGTTTCTGCATGATACATCAGATTTTTAGTATCTTTTAGTATCTCTTAAGATATACAGTGTACGGCAAGAAGTATGATTTTTTAAATGGAACAGCCTGTATATTCATTATAATAAACCCTTTTAAAGAGAGTTGCTATATACAAAGAACACTATAGCTACCGCAATAGAAGTCCAGTTCAAATGGCAGAATTACAAATGATTTATCACCACCATAGATAACCCATAATTAGATCCGCAGTGGCAAGAAGCATTTTGCGGATTTTTACGACCTCGCGACGTAAGCAAATGGACGGGTAGACAAACATGCGCACTTAAAAGCCGTGGCGAAATACAAACATCGGCACCCCGTACCCTCCGTACCGCGGTCTGACCGTGACGCTCATTAGCTACCGTACTCCAAACGGAAAACCAGGACGCCGCCGTCGACAAATTCATTCCGATATTGCGGATAGTCTGTTTGGCGCCAAGCGCGTTCACCCTCGATTGGCTTGTGCACAAACCCGTTTTTGCGCCCATTAAATGTAACTTTGGTGTCGCGCAGGTAATAACATTGGCAATCCATTGAGATCAGTGATCAACACGGGCTTGGATGGACAGCTTTGGAGTCTGTATACGCGGGCTTATTAGAGGGCTTTGATTTTCGGCGCCGATTTCTTTACACGTGTCCGTAATTCTACTGCGGTAGCTATCATATTCTTTGCTATAATAATATTCCCAGAACTGCAACAAAGCTAACATTAATTTCACTTAACAAAACAAATTAGTAGGTCAAAAGAATTAAAAAAATATTTCTCGGTCCATTAGCTTACCGTAGTTCAATTTATTTCGAACCGTGACAATATTATCTAGCTTGACATCTTGTTTTAAGGCATAGATATTTTTTCGAGAAGAAAGGCAATTAGATAAAACTAATTAGTCTTTTATTTATGGGAAAAATATAGCTCAAGGATAATTTATATACGATGTTGTGTCAACGGCGAATATTAATAATATTTTAGTACCGAGACGAATTTAAAAGTAAGATTCTTTATCAGGTATGGTATTATAAATTTTAGCGTTTGGAATGTAGACCAGGGTAGATAATATAGATAAAACATAAAACAAATATTAAAGGAAAAATTAATTACGGGCGATCTGAGTTCGGTAAGGGGAGGGGGATTAAAATGTAAAAACTGTTTCTCGATTTTCGGCCATACTACAAGTCCTATGAAAAAAAGTTAAATGGTAAAGTTTTAGATAATAAAAAGATCTAGAACTTTTGTATATTCACTTTCTTTACATAAGCTTAAAATTTATGTAAAATATTCAAATAGCAAAGTTTTTGTTTTTTTTTATTTTTATCTTTTAAAAAATATATTTTTTTACGAAATTTATTCAGAATATGCTGTTTTTTTTATTTAAAATAATTATTGTTACACATTATGTTGACTTTAAATGAAAAAAGTAGCCTTTTTAATCGAAAACTCATGTGTCAAAATATCGGCATTTTCAAATAAGTCGGTAAGCATTTTGAAAAATAATGTGAAAAAATAAATGTAATAAACAAAAAATTTTTTTCGAACATGCAAAGGTACGTTTTCATCAAATTTTTGTTGATTTTTTTTGCCTATTTCTTCAATTAATTTATAGATTATTTTTGATATTTCAGTCCCGAGATATAGGGGTTACCGCAAAACGTCTTTTCTTAGAGGAGCTCTCGAACATCGGGTACACAGGCTTTCAAAATAAGTTTTCCGCCAAATTAAATATGTTAAAATATTGTTTAAAGTAAGTATACAGAGTATACGTATAAAATACCAAGTTAATCAATTAAAAGACTATTTTAGAAAAAAATCTTGAAAAATGAGCTTTTTTCGGTCTATTAAGTGGATATAACCCCTTTAGCCATTCTCTAAGCTCATTGTTTTTTTTTCTGGAATTATATTTCTTTAAAATGTAGTCACTTAACTTTAAATCACTTAAAGTATGCTGGAGTATCGCTGAACAAAAATTCCTGCTTCTTTTTTTTTTGGCTTACAAAACTTATAGACTTTCCTTAAGTTTAAAAAAGTTACAACGTTGTCAATGTTTAGAATTAGTGTATTTATGACAATAAAAAATATTATTATTATTATACGCTTTTAAATATTAAATCTTTGTACTAGACATATTCAAGGCTTTTACGCGATGCACTTTTTAGCTTTTTGACGTTCTTTCACATAAATTTAGTTTTGGCGTTTCGGTTTCCTTTCTAGTCTGTGTATATCAAATATTGTAGATTTTTATTCTTCTACCTTTTACGAAGGTAAATCTGTCGTACCCTGTAGTTAAGTAATGTTACAAGCTCTATTTTTTCGTCTTATCCACGATCCACCTTCCACGATTAATTTGATCTATAGTTTTACTGCCGATAGTCCAATGTTCAATTCCACAAAACCGTGTCCATCCAACATTTGCACAACAGGAACTTTAAATCATTATACAGGGTGTTTCCTAACTATGGTACAAATTTTAAGGAAGCGATTTCTTATGTCTTTTAATGAAAAAAGTTCCCATTAACATGTGTCCGGAATTGCTTTATTTCTGATATACCGGGCCATGAAGTTAGTCAAATTTTCTAAATAGTCAGTATTTCTTAAATATTTTAAAAACGCTTTAACCGATTTGAATGAATTTTGGTACACCCATTTATTGTAATAAGGCGGTGGTATTATTAAGGAAAATAGTACGCCACTGACTCTTTATAAAGTTTTTATACATATATATTTTTTTTTTTGATTAAGCAATCAAAAATGCAACTTTTAGTCTCTAGTATTTTCTTTGTATTTCGCTTTGAGTTCGAAAAAAAAATTAAAGTTACTCTTACTAAGTGATATTAAATATTATTCATGAACAACCTAAAATAAATACCAAAATTAAAAATAAACAATTTCGACCGACGATGGTTAATAAAAAATTTGACGATTTTCGGTGAAATAGTCGTGTATTTCATCGCTCGTTTATTTTAGAGCAAATGATTGTTTATTTTTATTTTTTGTTTTTTTACCATGCTGTCTATGGGTAATTAAAAAAATAAAAGTGGCTTTAATTTTCTCGAAAACGAAGCCAGATAAAAGAACATTTAGATTTAGAAGACTAAAAAGTTGCATTGCAATAAAGTATGTTTACCTTAAACAAATTTGGCAAAGTAAAACAGCATTTTTCATTGATTCATTTTTTTAATATTAAGTTTTTACATTAAAATATTCTCATAATTGCTTTTTCGTTTTAAATTATAAATGAAGATGATACCGAACTTTTTTCCCATCATTTCCTTTATATCGTTTTAATTTCTTAGATATCCCTTGTATTTAAATGGCGCATTTTATAATTATCTTAAAGTATATTAATAATCAGGCAGAAATTATTACGCAAATAATTAATGTTTAAGTTATTCAAGTCACACCTCTGCATTAAATATTGTAATTATTTTGTCATGTAAGGTTACCTGATAAGGAAAATTATTAATTACAAATTGTGATTGACAAAATGTCATTAATTATTGTTTAATTATTCTTACAAATATTTTTAACCGTAAAAATGTTCATTTTACGATTTATAAAAATCTTTAGGCATTCTCTTTTATGTGCGATTTAATTTGTATCTAAGGTTTAGCATGTTGCTAAAAAGCCCAACTTGTGATATACTTATTTATTTTACCAGGTAAAAACAAGACACAAAATGTTTCTTTTTTAATGACAATAAACAGCTTTTTAATGACAGATGCCTGTTTTTCGCTCTTTTGGGTCTCCCCACCTAGGTTCGATCACCACCCCCTAGGTGGTGCGCTGCAACCTAGAGGCTTATTGTGCCTTGACCCTACTCCTTCCCATTTAAACGCCATTAATTCTATAACTTGAATGGTTGCTGCTCGGTCCGTCCGCTGACCCCGAGCAGAATATCCTGTTGCGCCGCTCGTCAGCGGTCAACCATCCAAGTTATGACCGCGCTTCACAATCCTTAACTGCGGTGATCAACGCTGCCGACCCCACCGACGCAGCCACGAGCCTGGCTCGTGGCTGCTTCGGTATGGGATTAAGATTTTTTTCGTCGCTACAATAAACTACAATCAATTTTGAGTGTATTCCAAAATTTTAACGCAGTTTTATTTTTTTTTCTGGCTTAGAACAACATTTATTAGGTTAGCTGCATAATTATTGGTACTACAAAAAATAAACTTTACTAAAATCATTAGTAGCGTTTGTAGTTATAAATGAGATAAAAAAAGTTTTAAACAATTTTTTTGTCTTCCCATAGCTATGTTATTTTTAAATATTTTTTGACTTATATGGGATTAATATTTTTTCGTCGCTACAATAAACTACAATCAACTTTGAGTGTATTCCAAAATTTTTAACGCAGTTTTATTTTTTTTTCTGGCTTAAAACAACATTTATTAGGTTAGCTGCGTAATTATTGGTACTACAAAAAAATAAACTTTACTACAATCATTAGTAGCGTTTGTAGTTTTTTTTTCCCAGGGAGCCGTCTGCATGTCCGGTGGCACTGCAGCCTGAAGGCTTATTGTACCAAACTCCCGTTTTATTGTACCCATTCCAGTACCCTAGTTCCTTGAAGAAGGCGGTATAGGTCTGCTGGGTGCGTACCATATGTTTCCGGGGGCACTCTAATATCCCCGAAGATTGCCTGTCTTTTGTGATCCAGTGCCTCACACTCTGACAGTATGTGGGATACTGTTTCGGTCTCTGCTCCACATAATCTGCAGTCCAGATCTCCGTTGTATAATCCCATTTTATTTAGGTGTTCTTTCACTGGAGCATGTCCGGTGAGGAAACCTGTGATCGTTCTTAGCTGATTCCTACCCATTTTGAGTAGTTCTTTAGCTCTTTTTGTGCATGGTCCACTGATGTATATTTTCCCATGCATGTGTTGAGGAAGCCTTTCCCAGTGCAGTCTTTGCTGGTCCTTTACCCAGTTTTGTACCGCACTCCGGAAGGTGCTCTTTGGCACTCCAAGGACTGGTTCTGGCCCGACGTATGTCGTGGCTGACCCCCTTCTAGCCAGTTCGTCTGCGTTTTCATTGCCTCGAATTCCGCAATGCCCTGGCACCCACATCAACCTCGTGTTGTTGCGTTCCGCCAGTTCCCTGAGTTCCTCGAGGCATTCTAGTACCAGCCAAGACGATACCTTGGGATTAATTAGTGCACCAAGGGCTGCTTGACTATCCGTAAGAATGTTGATTGTACAATTTGTGCGGGGCCTTTGGTTGTTAATCCTGGCACATTGTAAGATCGCAAAATTTCTGCTTGAAATACAGAGGCGTGGTTTCCCAGTGGAAAGGTCAAACGAGTGTTTCCCATCTCACTGTAGACACCTGCTCCTGACCCTTCTTCGGTTTTGGACCCGTCCGTATACCAGGTTTGACCTCGAAGAGAGAGTCTGAAATTTTCGTTTGCCCAGTTCTCCCTTGGGTGTATTGTCACCTGAAAGGGTCTTCTGGGTACGATTTGTGGGGTCATATAGTCTGTCCTCATATCCATTATGGGACTCCTTATGATATTTTTTATTTCCATGTGTCCTGATCTAACTTTTGTGTTGCTCAGGTTGTGTTTCAGTCTGTATACCCCCATTCTCGCCTCCCCTTGTACCACTATATGCAGTGGCGGGAGGTCAAGTAGGGTCTCCAAGACCGCTGTTGGTGTACTTTTAATGCATCCCGCTATGCCAAGGCAGGCTAGTCTTTGCACCTTGCTCAGCCGAAGCATAGCCGTGTGCTGTCTGGTCTTGGTCCACCAAACAATGGATGCATATGTTATGGCTGGTTTCACCACGGTATTGTACAACCAGTGAACCATTTGTGGTCTTAGTCCCCACGTTTTGCCATATGTTCTGCGAGCCAGAATTAATGCTATTTCCGCTCTTTTGATTACTTTATCCAAATGGTGGTTCCAGGTGAGTTTTGAGTCCAATATAACCCCCAAATACTTAACCTCCCCCATCATTGGTATTTCAGTGCCTTGAAGATTGAGAGGACCCAACCCCTCTAGTTTTCTTCTTTTTGTGAAAGGCACTATTCTGGATTTGGTTGGACTGATTTTTAAACCAACCTCTTCCGATTTTTACCTTTGATGATGAATACTTTAAGAACAAAACATTTCTGAAAAAAAAATTCAGATTCGTATCAGCACCCCCAAAAACCCCTGTATATCAAATTTCTTCAAAATCGGAGTTGCGGCAACTTTCTAGACAATTACCGTATACACCCCTTATCATGAAAACTGAACATGTCAGACCCATGTATATAAGAACCACAACTTCTAGATGTTTTGAATTGTACTAGAATGAGCCGTTAGTACAATT